>CANXYC011001162.1:0-15641 GCA_948193065.1 Aleurites moluccanus | reverse complement strand
TCATTGAATAGTATTATGACATAATATGTATTGGGAGTGTACTCTAGAGCTCCGTAGTTAGTCATTTGAGGATGATAATGTTTTGATGTATGAAATGTTACCTTTTGGGTACTCTTGTTCCTTAGTGATGTGAGATGCATCTTTTGATCAGTAAGGAACAAGAGAAAGCTATGAAATGATAAAGATATGATTGATGTTTAATTGAATTTATAGAAATGATCATTTTATGATATTATATGATGTTTATAATTGATATAATTATGTATGAGATTCATGATATGTGAGTTCTACGAGTTTATGGTGGCCTCAAGCCTACCCTTGCCCTATGATAGTCGCACCACTGGAGTTGGGGTGTGACAAATATAATAGTATTGTAGGCATTTGAAAACTAAAAGATTATGAGTTGAAACTTGAAACTTTAATTGATTATATTATTGGCTGATTAACAGCAGTATTATCAATTATTTAATGTTTATTCTCTTCTTGTTTGTTTCAGCTCAAAGATCATTATATTTAGATTTGTTTGGGAACCCTTTTAAGCTCAATATATTTTGCTTATGAAAGTAAAGGATGAATCTTTATTGTGAATGTCACGATCCACTTTTGGGTCGCGACGGTTCTAGAACACAGGTAGACTTAAAGTCACCGAAAACCTGTAGAACCCATGAACAATTCAGTTATCAATCATTCAATCAATTTTAATTCATTCATCAATGTTTAAATTCCATTTATTACTTACAAATTTTACAGAAATTTTGCTAGAGTTTCCTTTGTAATTTTAACCTTAATTCCAATCCAAAACCGGGTCTCTCAAGAATTTTACAGCCTGCACTAAATTTATTTTTACACTCCCAATAATTTGTCATCCTTATACCCTCAACTTCACAAATCAATAATCATACATGGCACTTCTAAATCTCTTTTAAGACATATAAATATTATTTTTGTATTTTCAGGACCAATGTGTCTATCACTTCACTGTTATTGTCATTATCAATCATTATACATTACACATTACAATTTTTAATGCCACTGAATTGTCAATTATTTCAATGTTCATACATTATTATAGTACTCAATCATCTAATTACATTCAGTACTATGGAGTTCTATGAGTTGACACTTTTGACTTTTAGAAAATAAAATTTTACCTCGATGAACTTAACATTCCAAGTCGGAGAAGAAATTGACTTGGAATCAGCTTTCACTATCTCATTCCTGTAAAAATTATAAACCACAATAGGGTGAGTATAAAAATACCCAGTGAGCATGTATACATCATTAAACAGGTGATATAAGTTTATGATAATAAAAGATATCAATGGTAGTCAAATATCAATAATTACAATAAAAAATATCAATATATCCAATTTACATGTCAAGTTTAATTGATTTGCACACCAAATGTCTCTGGGAGTTTGAAACAGGTAACAATTAAATCGATAAAAGAATGGTCATTAATGGTAATCCATAAAATATAAGCTTGGAATCAATGAACAGGTAAACAATACTCGTATCATGTAGATAAGACAGATAAAGGGCCATGAAACACGTAGACTATGTGTAATCATATAGTCAATCACATATCAATCTCATGTCAATCTCATATCAATTACGTAAGGCGAGCCAGACCTTATGGCTAGGATAAGTCCCTTCCTAGCTAGGGTATCATTAAACAATGTGCACATTGCCGATAGTATGTACCCACTACCCTGTCGGAGAGGCAGCTCTATCAAATCCACATGTAAAATAGGTCAATGGAAAGCAATAACAATATCAAGTATTCATTAGGAACATTACAGTACACTGGCTTTCGATTGATACAAATGGGTTTACTTGTCAATCAATGTCAATACATTTCATATATCATGTATCGATTTCTTTCCTTGATACAAAGGTAACAATTAACAATAAATATCATGAAATGTGGCTAAACATTTAGTGTGCATACTTTTAGGAGCAATTCGGGTACATAGTCAATAAAGTACAATAGGCATTTCAATATCAATAACAATCAATGAATTTGGTGATTTCAATTATAAGAATGATCAACAATAGCAATGTGACACTAACCAAGAAAGAATCATGTTCATTGGGTCAACAAATCAAAACATGGGTATGCATAATAATATATACATTACTCACCTTAACTTATAACTTGTACATTTCCCTTTTCCTTTATCCTTGATTCTTTGCCTTATCTCTTTTGGTACCCATCACGTCTCTTATTCATTCTCAACTCTACATATCCAATTAATTTCCATTTAGATACTATTTAACATAAAATTACATTACTTATACTTATATTAATGTAAATTTCTCAAATTTCCAAGTTATTAGGATTTTTCTGTGCAAAATTATTTACTGACAGCCTATATTCTATTACGCATATCTCCCTCTACAATTATCCAATTGCTTCAATTCTTATTCCTGATTAAACTAGACATAATAATCTTTAACATATCCAAAATTCACCTTATTTACATTATTACATAATTTATAGTGTTAATTTAAACTCAGACTTACAACCAGCCATGCTGCCTGCATTCTGCCTGAAATCTTATTCTGGCAGATACTGTCCTTTTGCTAATAACTCAATCAATACTTAATCAATTTATGTAATTCTTTTTCTTATTAAAAACAAACACATAAAATATAACATATCCAAATTTCAAAATTTTTGAATTACTGAACAATTATTAGTGAATTTCCAAAGTTAAACTACTGCCTTGAAATTTTTATCCAAACATACCCTATTTCCATATCGATAATTAATTCCATGCTCATCCAATTATAAAACCATTTTATATTCATTTATATAACATATAAATGAACATCTTTCATGTTTAACACTTTCTCTAATCCAAACTTTAAGGTCCTTATATTAATATAATTCTGTAACCTATATTTTATTAAACAGTCATTCCAGGCAGTCTATACTTATGACCTAATATCTCATAAACCACAAATCCAATTAAAAAACACTTTTATATAATTATATATAAGACATAAATGAACACTTTTTATTTTGAATATTTCTTCTAGTTCTGTCTCTATCATTATATACAATAAAAACACAGTAGCATTTTTTCATAACCCTAATTTCAGGTCAGTCACAGTTTTTACCCAATAACTCTTTCCTCACTTCGAATTTTTCAAATTTCTTTTACAGACATATAATTAACATATTTATATACAACTTTTATGTTTTAACCATCTTCAAATTCAATCATTAAAATTTCAGAATATTAGCCACAAGTTACTGCCTTAAAACAAAATTCAGAAACTATATAAACCCTAACTCATTTTTTACATTTTTTAACTTAATTACCTCAATTATTTGCCAAATCATGCTATAGAACTCTTAAATATAATTAAAAATGATAAGTTTATAATTATTACCTCAAATCAAAATACTTGAATCCCACTTCCTTTTGCTCCACCAAAAACTTTAACACAATTTTTCTATCCTATTTTCTTCATAAAACTTCTTCTTTCTTCCATTTCCTATCTATTTTTGGTTGATTCTTTGGAAAGATTGGAAGACTTAGTTTTAGTTGTTTTCTCTCTATGGTCGGCCACCCCTCTCCATTTCCTATTTTCATTTTCTTCTTATATGTACAAAGCCAAATTAAAATAAAAATGAAGACAAAAAAATAAAATGTTCTAGCATTTGGGGATTTGTCACATAATTAATTAATTAATAAATCAATTAATCATTTTCTATCAAAAATTCATCTCTTCCACCATAATGGCCGGCCACCTTGGCTAATTTCTAGAAAGGGTGGGTCCCATAATTTTATTTAATTATACTTTTGGCCCAAAATTTTTCTTATTTATATTTTTAACCCCCAAAATTTTCTGTAATTTATTCTGTCTATTCTGTTTAGATTTAACCTTGAGTGTGGGGAGTAAAATATCTTATTTTAAGTTGTTCTATCCTTTAAAAATAGTTTTGGGTCATTTCTAGATCCTAGACAGTGAATTTCCAAAATTGCCCCCAAAGTTGTCTTTATTTATAATTTTGCCATTACTCTTATTTTCAGTATTCTAAAATATTTTTCAACTCTTTCTTTTCACCATAATTTCACATAAAATTAACTTATTTAATCCGCTTAGGTTTGGATCAGAAATTCTTAAATTAGCCGGACTACTATTTTCCTGGCAGTATTCTCGACACCAACGATTTCCGAAAAAATTTTGCATATGCTTTTTAACTGTGTCTCTAAAATCATTTCCCATTATTTTAATGCTTTTAAACCATAAAGTGAGAATCAATTCATGTATACAAAATGAGACTTCTTAGGGCATTAAAGTGAACTACAAGTAGGGATGGAGTGACTCAAGACAAGATTTAAATGAATTTGAATTAAAAAATTTCACTTGATCCATTTAAGTTTAATTTTTTATATGATTTTAAGTGTTTTATCTTTTCTATTTTATTGTTCACTCTCATATCTCTTGATTAATTTTTAATTTTTGATTCACCCAATATTTATTTAATTTTCACACACTTAAAATTAATTTATTGACTTCGTGTTCATTACAAGATGGGAAAGTACTATAGCTTGATGTAAAAGGTTATGGCTGATTTCACATGTTATTAATTAAAGGAAAGAAGAAAAGGGCCAACTTTTCTTTTTCATTTTTTTTTTCAATCTCAATTTCTATTATTACTCTAGCAAGATAAGGCCATAAGCCTCCCACCCCATGTTGCTAAGAATCTTCATTTTAATTACGTAATTTATGAATTGGTTAAAAGTGGTTTTTAGTCTCTCTTGTCTCATAAAGCACTTCCTTTGCCTAACCAAAAAGTCTCAAAACTTTAGATAACTATCAATTGCCTTTTTTCAGTTGACACATATCTCTATTGGGCACTTTATTTTCAGGTTATCTTTTGCATTTGCAATTCAAGATTTGTGAAAGATTAGCTACAAAAGTCTTCAATTGTTGTATTTACTATTAGAAATTATGAGTATAAGTGGAAAAAATGCGCTTTAAGCTCTTTGTTTTTTAGTGGCTTAGTGATATCAAAGCCACTTAGTTTTTGTTTGAGTATTTAAAAATTACATTTTAAATTATTTTTATTTTTTAGATAATTTTAATTACTTTTAATAAATTATAAATTAGAAAAATAGAAAATATAATTTTTCAAAATCATAATTTCTTAAGTTTTATGAAGTTTAAAAACAGTTTACTAAAATGATTTTACACTCAATATGAAACAGATTTAGTCAATGAATTTTAAAGTTTGCCCAAAACAAGCCAAAGCAATTAACAAATGTTATAATATTCAGTGCCACAAATTAAAGAGGGTTTTAGGCCAAAATAAACAAGTAGAAAGCGAATTTGAAGGCTGTAATGGCAGACACAGCAGTCTAATACTCCACTCTCCATTTTGCATGATAGAATTGGTATGAATTAAAGTGATGGAAATGACTAAATAATAGGTATTCATATTGCTTTGGAAATTGGGAATTTCCCACTTGGCCTAAATTAATTATCACTTATAGTCATTTATCATGCAATGGTTAATTCCTCTTTTTCCCCTTTAATTTATATATATATATATATATATATATATATATATATATATATATATACAAAGACTACCCTAATGTCATAAAAAATTAGTGTATCAGATATTGTGCATTATATACAAAGACTACCCTAATATCATAAAAAAATTATTGTATGCAGATCTTGTGCATTATCATGAATTCAAATTCTCTATAAAAAGAATTTTGAAATTTGTCACAAGAGAGATTTTTCTGCTTTGAAAATCTATAGTTTTTATATTTGGTTTTTTAATTAAATCAAAATATCAATAAAATACAAACTTTTTCAATAAAACTAATATATATATATATATATATATATATATATATATATATGATGATTACTAATTTCGACTTATCTGAATTTGAGCTGAATCAAATTCACAAGAATACAAAACTCTTCCAACACTTTTTTTTTTATTTAAAATATTAAAAACTTTATTTAAGAGAAACTAATTTTTTACTATTCAAATCAATAGACGTCGTTAAATACATATTTAAATTAAAATATTAGAGATTCAAAATTTTTTTTTTTTTTTGCTTTACTATAAAAATTAAATTATTTCTTATCATGATATCAATACTTTCTCGTGTTAATAAAATTTGAATTGAAACATTAGTTTTGAGTTTAATAATATTGTGTGAAAACATATTAGAAATATAAAGTTATTTTTAAGCTCTTATTTATAAATTTATATTTTGTAAAATTAAATAATATTTCGATAGAGTATTAATTTTCAGATATGGACAACTATAATAATAATAACATTAAAAATAAATCAAGGGGGCAGCTTTTTTTTTTAATGAAAGCAGGAGTTTGTGGTAGACATGAGACCGTGTTGAGGGGGAGAAGGGGGGCTGATGGTGGATTATATTTCTGTCATTTGATGGTCTTTGCCTGCTCTGTTTTATTCAGGCAAATACAATTTTGATGCAACCTTCCTTGAAAATATTGAGAAATGCCTCTCTCATTACATAAATATAAAAATATAAAAGAAATTTATAAATAAATGATATTTAATTTAATATAAATTAATTGATTTTGTGTGAATAAATGCCAACATTTATTCGCTTATAAGTTTATGTATTTACGAACTTATAAACTTTAATATAATATTAGAATTTTATATCTAAATAGACTAAATATTAGAATTTATATTTAAACCCTATTATTGAACTGATAATAATGACAGTCTAAATTAAAATTAAAAAAGAATATCAATCAATTTTTATATGAATAAGTGTCAACAAATATATTAATATTGGATCACGGACCAATTTAATTATACTTAAAGGAGTATATTAAAAAATATATCTTATATTAAATAAATATAAAATATATAAAAAATTTATAAATAAGTGAATATTAAAACTAACACAAACTAAATTTTAATATTTACTCATTTATAACTTTATATATATACAAACTCAGATTTTAATTGATAACAATAAGTTCATATTTGACTCCCTTCAATGGTGAATGACTGAATGTATAGCGTCTCATTTTTCCTTTGCCAAACATCAAGAAAAAGAAAAAAAGAAATTACTGAAATTTCAATATATTCCTCACCAAGTGTGCTCAAAAAGTCCTTATAGGGAATTATATCACAACTGAAAAACTTGTGACTGAATCCTACTTTCATTATTGTTATAGAGAATATATATATACACGATATAATCTTTATTGGATTTAATTATTCAGTGATTGATTGAGTATCTACCTTCTAAAATGGAAAATTTATAATTTAAATTTCAATAATTATTATTTTAAAATTTATTTTGTTGAAAAAAAAAATTCATTGTGATTTTAAAGCCTACGAAATAAAATTACTCTAATAAATAAAATGGAATTGAATGATGAAAAAAATAATAATAATTTCTATTACATATGAATCCTAGTTATATAGTTTATTTTTGTTTTATTAGAATTATTTCTAGTGTACTTATCATTTTTAATATGAAGACTACATATGGATATAAAAGAGTATTGGTATATCTATATTGAATAAATTAAATAATGAATATATTCATAATAAAATTTTACAATATCAATTTATAATTGATTCGATATATAAAATAATTAATATTCGAAAAGCAGTTTAGAATTGTTTTTCCTTTATTTATTTCTTTGAATGTTAGAGCATGATTTTGTAGTTTAAAGTGAAATTATTACATAATTAAAGTAATTCTATTTCCTTAACAATCACCCCAAAGTATGCAATCATTCCTTGAGAGTTGAGAGCTATATATCTTAGTAGTTCATGAACTACCAATTGCATAAAAAGATGAGTAATCAAATAAAGCAAAGTATACAAGAAGTATAAGAAGTTGACAAATAATTAATGAAGTCAATAAATTAAAATATTTCAATTACCATATAAGGCAATATGATGGTAGGTAGTACCTTGTTGGTTAGAAGGGTAATGCATATACTATACCTAATCAAAGGTAGGTTAGGTTTAGAATAGCATTCAATTTCACTCAAGTTAAAAGTAAATTAAGTGTATAACAAGAGATTAAAATGTTAGTTTTAGTATTAATTTTGTGATTACTTGAGTAGACAGGCTAGATGATGTAAGAGTACATTACACACTTTTATAGAAGCTACTGATTTTTGGACATAATCTTTTAACTTAACTCCTAAAAAATCTATCTTGCACATAACAAACCCAATGTATACACATCACAAAACTCTTTAATTATGGAGAAAATATTTACTTATATTGGGTATATTCATTTATTCAATAAAAAAATACATAAAATAAAAAAAAAAAGTATTAGTATATTTTTATTAAAAAAATAAAAAATTATATTAATTAAAATATTTTATTATTTATTAATTGAGTGTATAAATTAAATTTTTAAACTCAATATAAGTAAATATTTTATAATCATAGTACCCAATAACTACTAATTACACATTTTATTATAAGTTATTTTTCTTCAATTTGTGAACATTATTTTGTAGCTTAAGTTATTAAACACTTCAATAATGAAGGAAGAAAGAATAAATATATATAACAGACAATTGTGTTGCCTTATCACTATGGTATTGCACTTGAGATTATCTAATCATTAATTATACAAAATAAATCAATATTGTAGTTGGGTCCAAATAAGCTAATCCTAGGACCCATACAAAATCATGTACTTACAGGAGAGTGATTACTGGATAGTCATGCTAGTAGGAATCAATGATGGTCCTATTCCTCATGAAGAGACATTCTCAAACAACTAAATGCAATAAAGTTTCTTTTTCTTCAAATTTTTTCCTTTGCTTTTTTTTTTTTTAATTTTCTAATTAATGACATAATAAAATTTACATTAAGTTATAAATATATATTAATTCAATAATCAAATATATGTTTCACAATATAAAAAGTTCAAATTTAAAATTGAATAATTATTCTCCCATTTTAAAAAAGCCAATCAATATATTATTAGAATTGTAACTCAAAATTCTAATGGGACTTAAAAAAAAAAATCTATTTTGTATGTGAGAAATATCTCAATTGAGTAGATAATTATTTTTTTTATGGAGCAGAATTCATATTTTAATGTTATTTCTATTTGAATGAAAATTATTATTGAGTTAAAATTGATAGTTGGTAATATTATAGATAAGAGTATTATAGGATAAATTATTTAGTTCTTACCCAATAGTTGAGTTATGATTTTGTTATGATAGTTGAGTTATGACTTTTGTCAATAGCATCACAAAGCACAATTGTAGAGTATTTTTTTATGATGATTGAAGATATTGTAAAAAGGTTTTTAATTTTGTCCATTCAAAAATTATAATATGCTGATATAATAGATTATTTTCTCGAAAGACTGTAGACGTAAGTCTATTAAAAAACTGAATCACGTTAAAATTATTTGTCTTATTTTTTTTTTCTTTTCTTATCGTTGCACTTATAACTCTAAACTTTTCTAATAAGTAGTATTATAGTTGTTGGTTCTTATTCTAAGATTACAAAGTTTTTTTTTTTAAAAAAGAAAAAAATATTGAAGTCGAGATTTTTTATATATGGAGAAGATAATGAAGGGCAAAGACATCTCAATTAGAAGTCATGTGCTAGTTGCAGAGAAGTTCTGAAAAAGAAAAAAATCAAGTAAGTGTTCATATAAAATCATTGTTTGAAATTGAAAGAAGATTTTGAAGAATTTGAAGAAGTTACAAAAAGATCAGTTGAAGAACAAGCTGAAAATTGATGAAAATGATGATAATAATTTCAACTGATGAGATATGATGAGTTTTTTTTATTTATTTATTGAGGTGTAGCTCTAATATGAAGATTTGATAACTGAAAACTATGAAGATTTAAAAGATTGAAAGTTTTTAAAGCAAGATAATTGAATATTGCATGAGTGCAATATTTTGAGTTAAGGTGAAAATTATTAGGATTATGACTCAAAATTCTAATGAGATTTGGAAGAATATTTTTTCCTATTTTATATATGAGAAATTTGAGTGAATGATTATTTTTTTTATGGAGTATAATTTATATTTATATTTTATTTCTATTTAGATGAGAATCTTTATTGGGTTATGATTAATAATAAGTGACATTATAAATAGGAATATTATAGAACACGTCATTTGGCTCTTGTCCAATATTTAAGTTATGGCTTTGTTTCAATAATTGAGTTATGACATTTGCCTAAGAATGTAAGGCATCACAAAATACATGGGTAAAGTATTTTTATGATAATTGAAAATATTAGAAGAGGGTTTGTAAGTTCAAAAATTATAATATGTTGATACAGTAGATTATATTCTCGAGAGGCCGTGAATATAAATCTATAGATAATGAATCACATTAAAATTATTTGTATTGTTTTTTTTTTCCTTTTTTATCGTTGCGCTTATAACTCAAACTCTGACTGATTCTGAGGACAACTCAAACTCGATTCTTTTCAGCTCTGAAAATGACCCTTTCTCTCAATAGTCAATTAATATAAGGAAAATTTTTATATTAAAACACTAGAAACTTATATATTATTGATGAGGTACCTAATCAAGGAAATACATAATCGATTGACATATATAATGGTGAGGGATTTTGGATTTGGAGAAGGAAACGATTGTTGAGAAAAGTATCTCACATCGAATAATGATAAAATAAATAAATGACTTATAAGTGAATGAGTGTTGGACTTAGTACAAGTCAATTGGTTTTGTGCAAGTGAGTTCCAACACTTATCCATTTATAAGTCCACTTATGTATGAACCCATGGACTTTAATATGGTATTAGAGCTTCATGTCCAAACGGACTAGATTCTGAGATCCATGTTCGAGCCTCCCGTTGTTGTTGTTGGACTGATGATGATACCAGTCCAGACTAAAGCTGAAAAAAAAATATCAGCCAGTCCATTTGTGAGCAAGTGTCAACTGACTTGTTGATGTTAGGCCATGAGCCAAAAGTCCGGTTGCACTTGAGGGGGTGTGTTGGGAAAAGTATCCCACATGGAATAATGAGAAAAATATCCCACATCGAATAATGATAAAATAAATAAAGGATTTATAAGTAAGTGAATGTTAGACTTAGCACTAGCCAATTAGTTTTATGTAAGTAAGTTCCAACATTTATCCATTTATAAATTCACTTATGTATGGATCCATGAACTTTAATAACGATAAAGGTTCCTATAATCTTTCAAAGCAATTTAATAAAGGAATTTTGTAATGGTATATATATAGAGAAAGATATAGAGAGAGAGAGAGAGAGAGAGAGAGTTTTTGGGGAATGATGATTTAATTCTACCCCTCTAGAAATTTAGAAAAAACTTATGGTGTGTTAATTGGATGCCAAAAAGCATCTCCTAGGTTGCTTGTTCAAACTCTAAATAATACAGATTCTGAAAATAATACAGATTCTGAGAAGTAGACAGTGACAGAAAATATCAAGGATAAGCTGTATAAAGAAAAAGATTGGAGCTCATAATTAATACTTATTCTGATGTATCCAAACATAAGCTTTTCAAGATGAGACAAAAGCCAATAAATATATTCATTTTTTCTCATAACCCATTGGTATTTCAATCAATATTCTTCAATCTGTGGGTTCTCAAGTTCCTACTAATCATCATTCATGCTAAAGAAATTATTGTTAATTATGTACACAAGATGTGTGTGTATATATATAAAATCTAACATCAATTATATAAGCTTACTTGGCTCTTGAACAAAATAAAAAAGGAGTAATATTTTTCTACTTAAAATTTTTTTCTACTCTTATTTAAATTAGATCTGATCATGAGTCAAAAAAAATATTTTCCTCAATTTATAAAAATGATGAGTGTAAACAAAAGGGGATTATCTTTTTATTATCAGATATTAGAATAAAACTTTTTTTTTTCTGGGAGATGTACAATAAAACTTAATCATAATCTAAAGCATTAATTCCATTTATCAATTGGAACCAATACATTTTCATTTGTATTGATCTAATTAAGCTTAGCTAAAACAAAAATTTAAAAGAACATGATTCAAGTTATTAAGGATGAACTAAAATCTAAATAATAAAATTGTATCCATTACTAATCAATTTTTTTAATATACAAAAAAAAAACCTAATTTAAATTAAAAATTAGATGGCAAACCAGAAAATTAGGTTGAGTAGATATTGTTATTATTATTATTATTATTATTATATAAAACTCACAAACTCATCACTTTAATCATTAGCTCTCCCACCATTTCAAAGTTAAATACTTTTCTTTCTTTATTTATTTATGTATATAAAAACACAACTTAGCTTTAATACAAAAGGAATTGGAGGTTTAAATTAATAAGACATGCTCCATAACAGTAGTTATTTTGGATTTGCCATAATCTTAATTTTTTAATATTTGATTCTTTATTTTGTTTTCTATATGAAAAGAAATCCAAAGGGTCTACATATATAATGTCATTTTGTTTACTATTAATTATAATTAATAAGGTGAACTAAAACTAACATTATTATATAATTTAATGACTATATTATATATAATAGCAGGTAATCCTTGCTACTTTCTTTAAGAATTAATTAATTTTAAATCATTTGATTCTCGATGGAATGGTGCCAAGTTATTTTACTAATTATACTAATTCAAATTTTATGATTTAATTAAAATTTATGAGCGTGCAATTTCATATTAATAATCTATGTAATTAGACTTGTTCGAATTTTAAACAATCAATTTATGGTAATTGATTTATATTTTTCCTTTAAAAAAAAAAAAGTTTGTGGTTTATATTTATCTTCAGACAAAGCGTATATCTCACCAAGTTGCTAGTTATAATAATATTAGAAATTGTTAGTTTGGTGATAAGAAGCAAAATTTTTTAGGAAGAAATCTCGAATACGAGTCATCTTCTTATTAATTAGGCGCGCAACCTATTAAAAATAAGTGTGGTATCTCATAAAAATTTATCCTCACCATTAACATTAACTACTAATATTGCGATTCCTATAAGAATAATTTAATAACGTAAAATCCTTAAAAAAAAAAATAATCTTATAAATTATTAGAATAATTAATATTATCAATTAAGAATATTAATATTTGCTAAAAAAAAAATGAAGGTTTATAATTTCCACTACTTAGCTTAATATACATATGTAGCTATAGTAATAAGACTTATGTGATTTCAATTTAGACACAAGTAAATTGAATCATGTCAAGGAAAAGAAAAATTAATCATAAAAAAAATAAAAGACATATCCATCATAAAGGTGATAAAAAATAGGTTCACCATAAAAAAGATAAAAGACGAATCTACTATAAAGGAGATAAAAGACAGATCTACTATAAAGGGGTCAAAAAATAAATCCATCATAAAGAGAATAAAAGACAGATCCATCATAGAAAGACTAAAGAATTAAAAATACAAAATAAATCCATCGAAAAAGAAAATAATATAAAAAACAAATCAGATACATTCAAAACAATAATAAATTTTACTATTATTGAATAATAAAATTCAAATAGAATGACAAATAAAAGAGAATTATTCACTATCGATCATCGTCAGCCTAAAAGAGACCGATGGCGATAAAAAAAAAAAAAGAATATTTTCAAAAAAAGTTAGAATTTCCTCTCTCTTACTTAATCAGATCAAATTTAAATCTTACGAAATTAATTACAATTGATCCAAATTAAATAAATTAGTGAATTAAAATTGTGATTAAACAAGAATTGATTGAAATGGAATTTCTCATCTCATTACTGTGTAAGTAGTTAAGTATTTATATATAGAGAAAGCTTAAAGAAACTAAACTAGATAACAAAACTAACCTTCTAACTAAACTAACAACTTCGTTAACAAGCTATTTACATGTGTTTTAAATAGTTAGCTCTTCTAACATATTCCTAAAACTAACCGGCTAAGTCAACAATTCTGTTATTTTCTTTACACTCCCCTTAAGATGAACTTACAAATTATGTATGCTCATCTAGTTTAACAGATAACAAAATTGATTAGGATGTAAAGCCTTGATAAATAGATTAACTATTTGTTCTTGTGTCTTCAAGTATTAAAGCTGAATTATACTAGAGAGAACTTTTTTCCTAATGAAATGGCAATCCATTTCTTTATACTTTATCCTCTCATGGAATATTGAATTCTTTGTTATTTGAATTGCAGAGATACTATCTGAATAAATTATAACAACCTCCTTTGTTTCTACATTGAAATCCCTTAACAAAGTTGTTAACCAAACTACTTCACAAGCTGTTCAAGCTAAGGACTTGTGTTATGCTTCAGCAGAGCTCCTAGACACCACATTTTGCTTATTGGTCTTTTAGCTTATCAATAAATTTCCCAGAAACACACAAAAGCCAGTTAAAGATCTTCTTATTTCTTGACACCCGACCTAATCACTATCTGCATATGTTATTAATTGAGGTTTGGAAGCAGCTGTCATTATAATACCTTGACCAAGAGCCTTTTTTATATATCTTAGAACTTTATAAGCAGCCTGCAAATGAATAATTTGAGGTTTGTCCATGAATTATGTTAGAACATGGACAACATAATTAATGTCTGGCCTGGTTAAGGTCAGATACATTAGCTTTCCAATTAGTTGTCTATAAAATGTCACATCCTTCAGCTATTCTTGATTTGTATGCACCATTTTGTGGTTTACTTCCATTGGTATGTTACTAAGTTTAGCACCTAGTTGATTATATTCTTGAAGCAACTCTAGTGCATACTTTCTTTGGCATATTGATATACCTTCATTTGTTCTAGCAAATTTAAACCCAAGAAAGTACCTCGATGTTCCAAGATCTTTTAATTTGAAACATGAATTTAAATCCTTTTTCAAATTATTGAGCAGAGTAGAATTGTTGCTTACAATGGCTATGTCATCTACATAGACCAAGAGTGCCACAAAATCTAAACCAACTAACCTTGTAAATAAACAGTAATCTGACTTGGATTATTTAAATCCAAGATTGACAAGTGACTGTGTAAGTTTTGCATTCCACTATCTTAAGGCCATATAAAGACTTTTGTAACCTGCAAACGTACCTTCTTTTGCTACAAATCCTATTGTTAACAAAAAAAAAAAATGCTTCTTTTTACTACTTTCTGCCTTATCATCAACAAAACTACTACTATCATCAACAATACGGCTGCCACTTTCATAATAACCACTATTAGCAACAATATCATAACAACCACTACTAGATTCTGTAATATCCGCTATTTTGAATTGTATTTGTTGATTTTATTTGTTCGGAGAATTTTAAATTTGAATGAGAAGTTTAAAAATTTCAGAAACTTTTATTTTTAACTGTAGCAGAATTCAGTGTTGACCATTACTTTGCTCTTAAAGACATAATTGGGTAAAGTGTAAAATATGAAAGTTATTAATTTATGTTTTAGCTATAATTCTGTAAAATGGTTTGATAAGATTCTGAGTATGTGATAAGTTGTGTCTATTTGAGCAAGGCTGGTCCGGATGAGAATTCCTGCAGGGATGCAGTATGTGTTTGTAATTTCTGGAAATGACTGAGGCAGAATTTGTTGAAGTTGTAAACATGAAATATGTTTCTGTGTATGTTGAGATGATGTCTGTAAAATTTCA
>CANXYC011001078.1:0-71497 GCA_948193065.1 Aleurites moluccanus | reverse complement strand
TTTTCTTCCATTTTTGGATGGAAACATATCAATTCCATTAGCCTAAACACAAATATAACCTTAGATTTTAAAGAAAAACTCATTTAGGCAACAAATTAATTCAAAGAAGATTTTGAAGAATTTTTGGTAAGTTGTTAGTTTTGAAGTTCTTTTGATTTAATGATGTTCATATGATGTTCTTTGATATTTATTAGTGATCAAAACTATTTTGTATGGTTGGAATGCAAAAAGATGGATTGAAACCCTAATAGGAAGAACTTGGAATCAAATTGATGTTTTGATGATTTCTTTGGTTCAAATGATGTTTAAATGATGTGTATGATATGAATTTATGGTTGAATGATGGAAACAAACTCATGGTTAGGAAACTAAAATGGCCGAATTGAGGTGTTTAGGGTTTGATGTTTGATTTTGATGTTTAAATGGCTTTAAAGGTGTA
The DNA here is from genome assembly GCA_948193065.1 of Aleurites moluccanus. NCBI lineage: Eukaryota > Viridiplantae > Streptophyta > Magnoliopsida > Malpighiales > Euphorbiaceae > Aleurites > Aleurites moluccanus. Next base: position 71,058 of record CANXYC011001078.1, on the reverse strand, counting down.
AATAATGTGTATTTGATGTAATTAACATGAATTGATGGTTAAAAGTTTGAAATGAATCCATTTGGAATGAGATAGGTTTAGGCCGAAACTTGGAAGTGCTTGAAATGCCTTAATGCTTTGGCATTTGTTAGGTTTAAATGATTATATGTAATGCATTTGGTAGACATTAATGTTATATGTTTGATTGGTGTTGAAAAATTGAAGAATGGAATGATTTCCATTAAAGTGTTATCATATAGGCTTTACTATTTTAAGGTGTTAGGCAAATACAAATGAAGAACTAAGACTTGGATATAGTATGATGGCGTAAATGATTGAAATGTATAAGGTTAAATGTAGGAAGATTGAATGGTATAAGTGATTTGAAGCATATTTGAGAATTTGTGTATGTTTGGTATGAAATATTGAGTCAAGTATTTGGAAGTTTATAACTTAGCATAATAATGATGGATATATGTAATGTGAGTGATATATGGTGATAGAAGTGCATTTGGTGCATAAAGGGTATGAAAAGTGTTAAAAGAGTAATATAGGGCCTTTGATGTGCTTAATGTGTAATATATGTATAATGTATGCTGTTATGTGCTAATATGTTTGAATATGCCTTAATATAGCATAATATGTGTTTTGATATGATTTATAGTGAATGTGTCTTATAAGACAAATTTGGCTGTTATAGGAAAATCGTCCCAAGTTAGAGCAGTGGACGTGGAATCACGGGCTAACTAGGCCTGTTGAAAGAAATTTTTTGGAGTTTGTAATTGAGGTGAGTCTATATATATGTTTGATGCATTATACATTCATAAGTCATGCATTTATGCATATGAAATGATAACTTTGCTTGAAAACCATTAATGATCCACATTTGGACAATTTTGCCAATTTGACCTAAAATGGTGCCACATAAATACCTAATTTTGGCACAAACTTTGAACTACTATAAAATTTATTCTAAAAGGCTTTTTGACCTGAAACCAAACCGAATCATCTTTTATATATATATGTACTTGTGATTGGTATAAAGAAATTGCTATGTATATATTGATTTCAAAGCAAACCAGAAAGTGTTTGAAAAATAAAAAACGGACCCGTATTTTGGGAGCCAGTTGCGGCAGTTCAAACTAGGCTCCGACGGGCAAAAATATGAAAATGAGCCAAACCCTTTCTTTGGGTCTATTATTGATATATATCATCATTTAAGTCCTATTTGAGATTTATTTTAATATGTTTATGCTATATGAGACATTTGCATATAATATATTATTACATGACTACTTCGATGGTGTAGAAATAAACCATCGGCTGTGATCACAGATATATGATATGGCCTCTGCTAGGGAGGATAAGAATATTTCCTATGCCATGGTATGATTGGATGGATATGTGATGGAAGGGAAGTGAAGCTACAGTTGCTATATGATACAGTATAACATGGTACAGGCTCCTGTTATATTATATGCATTATGATCCATAATATGTATTTCATCATGCTATCACAACATTTCTATTTACAGATCATTAATGGATAGATGTGACTGTCATGAATATTATTGCATACTCATATATATAGAATGACTCACTGAGTATAATATTATACTCACCATTTCAGTGGTTATATGTTTTCAGGACCTCAGTGAGACAGTCATCCATTGGCTACATCATCTCCAGCCTTGGATCAGATGTATGTATTTGAGGTCACTCCTGTGTATAGAGGTTCCTTAGTATATAATGTATAGAGGTTTGAGTTGACTTAAGTAAAATGTCAAAATGATCAAATGGTAATCAGTATGATATGATAATGTATATGTTGTACATATTTATGATATGTGATCCTTATATGAAATGTATATGCTATGAAAAGTGATTGCCAATATTGAAGTGCATCTTGAGTTGTGATTGACCAATGGAGGTTATAAGGGGATGCATGTTATATTGGGAGTGCAAATTTATATGCTTTACGGATAGCTTAAGTTAGAGTTACAAAGGAAACTCTGTCAGTTTTTCTGCATGATTAATATGATGTTTGAAAAAAAAAATTATCACCTAAAATGTATCACAGGTTAAGTAATGAATGTAAAAGTGAAAGCATGGGTTCTTCGAGGTACTGGTGGCATAGGCATTACCTGTACCCTAGGACCGTCATAGTCTAAAGTTAGGCTGTGACAATCAGACACTTGCATATACTCACTATTTGTGTCATCATCATTCAATTTCACCCCAATAAAAGTTTTATGCTCTGACTCATTTTGGGTTGGAGGTTAGAAATTAAGTTGCATTCCATGTTTTGAAGCATTTTCAAAAGGGTGCAGCTTGTGCCTCTGGTTAAGGTAAATTTGGTGAAGTTTGAGTAGGTGCAGGTACAGGAGATGAAGCCTGAGTGGATAAGGGTATATGAGGTGAATTGTGGATGGGTGAGGGTACATGAGGTGCAGTTTGACTAGGAACAGGTTCATTCGGTGTATTTGCAGTACGTGGAGTCTATTTGGGTGCAACTTTATTTGGTGAAATTCCATTAAATGTCTCCCAATAATGTCCAAACAACTGGTCATGTATTTCTAAATCATTATTAGACTCCTCATTATATTCATGGTCATTTTCTTGCTCTACAATGTTAGCCTTCCTATCATCCACTTCCAAAGGACCAGGATTAACAACAAAATATAGCTCAATGTGTGGCTGCCCTTTGTTGCAATCCAACATATTAGAAATATTCTCATACTGAAAAATCTCTTTATAACTCTCAGGTCCATTTAACCTAGAAATTTTAAACCATATCCTACAACCCATCTTATATCCAAAGTCCTTGGCATACCCAAGCAGTTATATTGCTCAACCTATCAGTTTCTCCTCCCATATACATCATATTTAGATCATTATCCCAATTGCCCCCATTGTGAATAACTAAATTCACATATTATGAAATGATTCCTGCAAATGATAAATCCACATATTTAGACATATCCAGATAGTAATCAAAATCATTAACCTTTATTTTAACCCATATAACCAATCAAAATATACTCATTTACCTAAATTTAAACATTGACCCAAAAACCCAAATTGAAACTCGTATACCCAACTGTAACAGTAAATTATTATAAACCCTTTTCCCCATGATTGTAAACCATTATTTTATTACTCAGTAAAGGTAATAAAGTATAAAAAAGAGAGCTACCTATTATTCAAATGAAAAATGGAGTCAAAATGGATTGCGCACTATCCTCCTCGCCACTGTAGCATGCACTCTCCTCCCTTTATCCACTTGAATCAACACATATACTAGTCACTTTGGTTTTGCCTCACCTCTCAGGATGCATCCCTAAAATCAAGTCTCAATTTGTTGGTTCCAATTTCAAATTAAGAAACTTTTGTATTTAGGATTCTTAGTTAGGGTTCGTTTTAGATTCAAAATTTTTTATCTAATTGGGAATTATGTTTAGTTAATAGAGCCCCGTTTTTCTTCACTTCTTTTTTCACTTATTTCATTTTTTTATTATTTAAAAATTTAAAATTAGAAAAAAAATTCCATGTGGAAAAATTAAATCCATGTGATGCACACGTATAAAATGAAAAATTTAAAAATTAATTAAATAGGGTCCACAAGCAATATGTTAGCGCCACATTAGCACTAGTTGATGGTGTTAGCCTTGTGGACCTCAAACTGTTAACGACAACAATCCCAAACTCCTTTTTGTCAAAAAGTAGTTTACATATTCTAAAGTGAAAATGACCTAAATTACATAGTACTTTTTTATACTTATCAATTTTTATTTATGATGCATGAAACGCACACAATCATTATATATGTATATATATTCCTTATAGTTAATATTCACTACAAGTTACATGGTATCAAACAAACTGATTGTGTGGCACAACATGAGTTTAGTTTACTGTAAAAATTACAAATTATATAGACGCTGACTCTGAGTTCTAACCATAAGTTAAATAAATTCAAAACAGATGATAGGAACTCAAACTATAATTTGAACCATGAGTTGTATAGATTTAATTTCATACAAAGCTCGAGGTTTTTCAATGCAAATTTTTTCAGAAAAAGGTATTTTCATGCTATTTTGTTTTTTTTTTATTTTTATTTTTCAAAAAGCTATTTCATTGTTTTTTATTATTATTTTATAAAATTAAATTTGATTGAAACTCAAATTCAAGACTTCAACTCAAGAGACTACTCCGATATTGATGATCCAAAGATCTTCAAATAATTCTTAAGGAAGAAAATCCTCAACCTTGAGAGAAATGTTTTCTTTTTGGGAGAGAGAGCTTACTTGAATTAGTGGAAAATCTTTTTTTTTTTTTTTTTTTTTGTAGCGGTTCAATTAGGCTATGAGTAGGTAGACAGGTAACGGCATCCTCATGACAAAAAGGAGTGGTAAAGTTTGAATTGATATGGCAAACTACCTTTCTTTTCAATTTTCTGACATTCTGCATGTACTTGAGTGCTTGTGGAGGGTGACATCTTTGATTTGTGTTGTCCACTGCCTTATTATGACATGATTTCCCTTTTTCAAGGGTGAAACCTCATTAGAGCTCTTTATTTGAGAAGAGCTCGGGCTGCTTATATTCAAGTTAGATAAGCTCATATTTAACCTTTATAGGATCTTTGTGAAACTCGACCTCTAGAGGTTATTCGAGGTGCTGCCAGTGTGGGCATTGAATTAAACTCAGAACATTATTTAAGGAGTTCGAACTCATAGGTGTTAGAGCTCGAAGATACTTTATGCAAACAATATCTTTGATCCTCGATCTTCGGATGATATCCTCGAGCTATGATCCTTTTAGACCTTTGTTACTTCAATTCAAGTTCATGAGACTCCTTCATTCAGAATTGAATTTGAGGAGCAGGAAGCCCAACTTTAAACCTTCATATTTATTCCTCATATTAAACATGCTTCATCTCAATATAAATTTTATTTATGGAGCATGAAACACACACAATCATTATTTATATATATATATATATATATATATATATTTATATGATAAAATTAGTGCACCACAAATGATTTAATTATCGCCTCTGCTATTACGGCTTTATATATTCTTTATTTATTAATTGTTACATATATATATTTTAATTGCTCAAAATTAGAACATTTTAGTCTCTAACTATTAATATTTGGCTTAATTCTAATTCTTATATACCTAAATTCGACTCTACTTTAAATCCATAATGATATGGGTCAGCTTTTATTCAACATATTTGGTTGATAAATAGAAAAGTCAAACCTCCAAATAGCATTCTCCAAACTCCACTTTGCTCATTCGTAGGCCTCGCAATTTGTAACAATGCAGTAGAAATAGTGGACATGGATCATTTAGTCACTTTGTCATCAGGCTACCCATCATGAGTATCTATCCGTAGAACTCTATAGAAAACCTCAGACGTCCATCTCCTGATCAGAGGGAAGAGGTTTACCAAATAGATTCTCTAATGCCAAAGAAGATATGGTCAAGATGATCTTGTGGATTGTCATGCGTCTGAAACATCACCTCCAACTATGAGACCAGTCATTTCAAGTCAATCACAACAAAGGCAGATGAAAAACATGTGAAACTGGAGCATGAAACTCAATTCCACTTTCTTCCAATTTCTTTCTCTTATAGAACTAGGAAATCACGAAGCTTCCTAAAAATTCTTAAACTCCCAGTGCTAACTCAAGTATCGGATGGATCCTTGTATGTTTTTCTTGTTAATATCATCCAAATCTCTTATTTATTAATTAGTGATGATACTCTTATATATTTCATATGAATAAAAAATTTAGATTAAATATTATACTAACCCAAAATAATTTAAATAAAAATGAATTTAATCTTAGATAAAGGAAATATATATAATAAGAATATGAATATAGTAAAATATTTAATTTATTAGATTATTATTTTTCTTTTTGTTAAAATTTTATAAGCGGTGAAATTTAATATTAAATAAAATTTTATTAATAATAATATTTTATTTGTTTGTAAAATTAGAATAAAATAATAATAACTTTTAAAATAATTATTTAATAATATAAATGAAGAGTATTTATAAAAAATATAAAATAAAAATTATTATTTTAATTAAATTAATTAATTTTTTTAATCTGTATCAAAATAAAAATATATCTATTTTTCTGGAAGGAGAGAATAACAACTATCAGCAATTTCTTGAATCGTCCTCATCATTCGTTGCTTATTGAATTGGATTCAACAAAAACAATTTCTTAGATCAATAGTAACATAAACTCTTCTCCACGGAAACTTTTGGAAACAGTTACCAGTATTAAGGTTCCCTCCAGTCGCTTTCATAAATATCCCAAGAAGTATTAATTCTGTTGCTGATTCATTGGCAAAATCAGCAGTCATCGAGGAAAGAAGATTTTGTCGCCTGGTTATAATTTGACCTGACCTGTCCTTTTGTTACTGAATTGAATAATTTTGCTGTTTTGTAATACTCCAGTAGTTGGCAAGCCTCGTTATAACAGGCAAAAGCTTAGGAATTCAGTTTCAATTGTAATTGCCTTCCGGATTATTTCAATTTAATATAAACTCCTCTTATTAAATAAATAAATCAGCAAATTGGTTAATATGGAATATAAAAAGATTGAATTAGTAATTAATTGAAAGAATATGAAGTAATCAAAGTTGGCATTAATAGGCACAAAGTAATCTAACTAATAATCATCGTATTACAAAAATAATAAAATATATTACATACCAAAATCAAAATTATAAATTAATTAAAACAAAATTAATTAGCCACTCTAATCTAATTTAAAGGTCTTTTATACAAATCAAAAACGTGATTGCTGATGCAGATTTACCCTTTCTTTCCATTGCATGCGTTGCCATTTCTATCACATCTTCCACTAGTTCATATTCATATCTCTGGTTAATATTTATATTTCTTGATGTATCTTATTTTTGATTTCATGTTCTCTTTAAATGTAATTTTTTTTAAAATATTTTAATAATTAATATTTTTTTATAAATAATATAATATATATATAAAAATATTAAATAACGATGAATTATACAAGATGACAGATGATTAACACTAATTTTCCACCAAAAATCCTTTGATTTTGAGATAATTGCAGGCAAATTCCAATTCCATCGTTGATTTTGTTGGCAAAATCCATTTATAAATTTAATTAATGAATTCCACCTAATTGCAAGAGAAAATAAATTTGATACGGTTAAAAGAGCTGCCACAACAGCCAAATCGCCGCTATAATAGTAATAGCACCGCCAATGAAATATGATGATGTGGTACGAGGGCCGCCTGAGATTTGCACGGCTTCTGGATACTGCCCATTTGCCGACTTTAGACTGCAACATCATCAAATTGAAATTTTAACTTATTTTAGATATTTATAATGTTCAGACAATCAAAAAGAAGAGAGAGAAAGGTCCCATCATATAACAAACTACCAACCAACCTTTTTCAGGTTAAAATGCCTAAAAAAAATCACAGAATTGTCCGGCTTAGATTTTATAATAACAGTAATTTACCTGGTGGAAGGTGAAGGGCAAAATATGATGGCATAATCGGCTCCGGCACAGGTAAAAGTGCTAGTTCCATCATCATAAGCATAGCTGTAAGCTCTAGGACAAGCATTTTTAAACAACTCCGAGTAAGAGCTGGGCTTGCAAGTATTAGGATTTCCATACGCCCCACTACAGCAATATTCTGGGTTCCCAAACGCGTCGCACGCGCTTTTACACGCTACGCTCGCCGCATTTCCATTGTCCATTACCTTAAGCTCCGTTGGGCAAGCATTGTTCAAGTCCACAGTACAACCAGTAATTGTGCAATTGCCGCCGGTGCCGCCTTGCGGTGCTATTAGCATTGGCAGATTATAACCGTCGACAAGGCTTACGTCGTAGAAATCTAGACCGTCAGCTCCATTAAGAGTAAATTCTGCAAGGGTGGCTGGAGGGGCAGCGCCATCACCGGAGCATTGGATAGTGGAAGAGCCACAGTCACCGGTTAAACAAGTGAATTTTCCAGTGGTGGCATCTCGATTGCAAAGAGTGCGACCCCATAAACGGCCTGCCCAGGAGGGTGGGATTGTGACCGAGTTTGATTCACCTGTTTGAAGAGCGAAGCCGGTGGTAGAGAGTTGTGCCGTGCCGGCGTTTGAAAGTATTCCTGGCCAAACAGGGTAGCTGCACTTGTTTGTGATTGTAAATGTAGCCGAATATACCCCTATAATATGACAAGGCAAGACATCATGTAAGTTCATGAAATCAAAAAATACTATATAAAGTTTGTTTTGAAGTGATTTATGAAACTATGAAATTCAAACGCTGAGTACTATGAAATTTGATTTGCAATCACTTTAATTTTCTGTCTGCATGTGTTTAATTACACATCACTCACGCTTTATTTATATATTCACAAAGTACTTGATATGGAAAATCAACTTAATCCATGAAGAAAAGAACAAACTTTCTTATTAATTAAATTAATATTCGAAATTACTCGAATCCTTTTATTAATACCAAAAATGAAATACATAATGGAAAGATAATTAAATAGAGTTGTTACCTGAACACATGAGAAGAAAGCAAAGAAAGAGGAAAGGAATGGGTAGGTGAGGAAAGGCCATTGAAGGGGAAAGAGAGTTTGTAATTGAATGGGTATGAAATGTTGGGAAAACGAGGGAAGTTTTTTTGTAAGTGAATAGATAGTAACAAGGTATTAAAAAGGTGTAATGGAAAAAATGGAATTCATGTGGGAGTAGTATGGAGCGTGGGGACCTATTTATAAGTTGAGCACATGCACTTCAACCAAGAGTAAGGTCGGTCAAGTAATGTTATTGTTTTGTAGTTTAGTATTATGAATGATTTCTTAAGCTAAAGGGAAATAATCAAAATGTTTTGTTTTTATTCACACTCTGACTCACCAATGCCAGACTTGTGACGAAAAATGCATTGAAATTCTGAAAACTGAGGTAACTTAACCCCCCACCACTTTAGAAGTTACAGGAAGAAGGCGGCGAGAAGCTCTAAATTGAGCCACTATGTTGTGATGAATTGATGATCATGCATCTGATATTTTACACTTGATTCATTAAAATTCAATTTGTTCTGTATTTAGTAGTAGATTTTAATTTTTCAGGACAGGTCAAGAGGACATACAGAGAAAATCAAAAGGTCAAAACATTTGCAAACTGCAAAAGCCAATTAACCTTTATTTTTTTTTACTTTTATTAAATTTAGTCTCTTAAATAAAATTTTCTAATTTTGATATAGTTCCAATTTTATTTATTTATTTATTTTTTGGCAGGGTTCACGTATTTCAACTTTGAAGTGTACAACTACAAGCAAGCAACTTGACATTCTCTACCTGTCTACCAATAACATGCAATATGCAATCAGCAACCTTATCCTAATCTAATCTTCCATTGAGAGAAATGTCGCGTTCTGGGTATTCTTTTATAAAAGCCCATACGAGGAACTCTAGGCTTGGGTTGGGCTGGATTTTGCTAAACGAATGAATCAACTAAAATCAAACCGAACCCTACAATACCATAATTAGACACATTACTTTTTTTCCTTTTTGAAATAAAAAATTTTAAAATAAATATTAAAAATAAAATTCTAGGAAATTAAATTTAAATTTTTAATCAAACTAATATTGCATCCATTTGAAACAAATTAATTAAGTTGTTTTATTAACTACTCAAAAAGTTAAAATTAACATTTCTAGTCACATTAAAAGTAAATAAAAATTTCCTTGCCATCTACCAAATCCATAAATCAAAGCCCAGTACCACATTTCAAGAGTCAACTATCAAACATCTCCAGTAAAACCTGTAAAGTTTGTATTTTCTGATGTCAATATGTGCATAATCCATTGCCAATAAACGTTGTGCAAGAGCCCCACAGTGCACAATACCACTTGCTTGCATAATGCAGGAGGCTGAAGGAAATTTCATGCACCATAAAACACAAAAACAAAATCTCAAGGGAAGGATGCTTAAAACAAGTTCGACACCAACACAGAGAAACATAAATGAGAGTTCAGGGATATAGTCCGCAACAATAGATGTATATAAGAATTGCCTCTAACTTAATTCCCAATACTAACACAGGGATTATATAGCATATCTAGTTAGCACAGAAGCCATGCTAACTACTAGCAAGCACAAGGCTTATATAGCATATCTAGTTGAATAGCAACTTGTGTACCTATAAACTTCAAAGAGAACATGTGCAATTAAAAGTCATGCTCTTCCAACATCTATTTTTGGTGAATGCTTAAACAAAGCCATATATAACAGGCAGTCATAGCAATCAATGTCCAACTCTTATATATAACAAGTTATCCGCAATATTATACGGCACGCAATTAAATCTAGCACATCAATATCCAAGTATCCAAAATATTCTACATAATTGTCAAAGATTGCCACGAATCTACCTGTTCTTTACCTGCAGTTCTTCCCAAGTTTGTCATAAGTTACCCGGTTATAACAGGTCACAAGTATCACAATCCTAGTTGTTTTTGGTAATTTTCTAGCTAGTATTACCAAGCAATTTTCACTACCTATGCTAGCTTACAGACTTTTTTTTGCTCGCAACAATATTGCAATTAAGTTGATAAAGAGAATATATATGAATGACAAAATAGTTGAACATGTAAAAAGTTTCAATCAAAACTAACAATCAAAAGCCAAAATAAGTACATAAATTAATAAAGCAGTAAAACAAAATAAGATCCATAAAACTCAAAAATGCATGAGGACTTGCAATCCATAAACATGGGAGCCTATCCCTTTACGGAAGCAATATCCACATCAACAGCTTTTATCACCAATACCATTGTATCTCCATAACTACCATTTGATGATATTTGCACAATTTAGGGAGCACATCACATGCATGAAACTAATTTCATGTTCCAAATGTGGCAAATATTAACCTAACACATATTATGTGTTACAACCATCTATAGTTAGGGTTACGTAAACAACACTTATCAAACAAAACAATCCCTAACAACTTGTTCATTAAAACTAGGAAAGAAAGTCTAGTCTCTAAAACTAGTACAACCAGACTATTCTAAAGCATCATATTTAATTAGCTATTGACAATAAATAGCTCTTTGAGAACACTCAAACAAAAAATTACCTCCCAAGGCTGCAACCAAAATACTGCTGGGCACTTAAACTAAACATTAGCATGCACTGACAAAGAATACATACAAGCATACAACTATATTAAATTGCTAAAACCTGGCAATTGATACTACGTATGTGGCCCAAGCACACCGCCATTGAAAGACCAACACTATGCCTAAACCTCAAGCCATTCTGAAACATCATAACACCCATATTGTTTAAAAGTTGACTTAGGACCCTTAGTGTGTCACATTGAACTTAATAATTCCCATTAAATCATGCAAGATACAAATTTGAATACCATAATAACAACAGAATACCAATGCAAGAATACAAAGGAAAGGGGAAAAAACATGATTGACACTCACTAGATAAAATAGAATAGCTCAATTAGAAAATTATCATCAGAAAAACCATTTGTATTAGTCAAAACTGGGAAAATTTCCTCCACCAAACAGAGGATTACCAACTTGGATCAACACAATCCGTATAGATCTTAAGAAATAAAGGGAAAAAAAACAACAAAGATATAGAGAAACAAGAGAAATATGTACTATTACTCTTTTTTCCCTCAGTTAGAATTGTTAGGACATTCCCTTGCAAAATGCCCTTCTTTCCCACAGTTGAAGCATCCACCACTGCTACCACCGCCGCTACCTCCAAACCGAACACCACCAGTTCCCCTAGCACTAGTACAATCCCTAGCCAAGTGGCCATACCCTCCACAATTATAACATGCCCCACCACTACTTGGACAATCCCTAGCCAAGTGTCTATACCCTCCACAGTTAAAACAAGCACCATTGCTGCTGCCACCAACACCTCCACCACCGTTATTCGATCCCAGACAATCCCTTGCAAAATGCCCTGAATTACCACACTTAAAACAACCACCATTGTTAGTAACATTCCCTCCTCGATTATTACAATCCCTAGCAATATGACCAGGCTTACCACAGTTATAACACCCGGCACCAGCAACTCCAACTCCACCAACACCACCATTATAACCACCACCGCTATTTCGCTTATTCCACGAACCACCAAATCTGCCTCCGCGTTTTGCTGGATCACCATCCCCTCCCTTATTACTAGCTTGAATGGGGCCTCCGCCAGGGGCAGTGACGTTAATCGCTTGATACTTGTTATCAGACAAAGCAACATCGAATTCAACTAAATCGTCCTCAGTAAGAGAGCGATAACTGCCGTCAGATTTGATAGCAGTGTGATGTACGAACAGATCTTCACCACCATCATCAGGCTTGATGAAACCAAAACCCTTCCGGTCGCTGAACCTGACTACCTTGCCGGTGGATCTCTGCGCCGTTTGCTCCTCGGCCATTGATTGAAGAGAAAGAGCAAAGAGAAAAACAGTTTATAGGGCTTTACAATGTGAGAAGCAAGATCTGAAAATTTTAGGGTTATATATAATAATTATATAGAGCAATGCTTTCAAACCGGGTCGGGCTTCGAACCTGAACTATGATGAAATCAACATAAAATTAAAATATAACATAAAAAATATAAAATTTATAATAATAATATAATAATTTGAAATAATTTTTTTTTTTCAATAAATTATATAAAGTATATTATAATTAATATTATCTATTAAAAATTATGATAAATAAAAATATATTAAGATAAAGTAAACAGATAAGTAAATGAATTAATATAAATTATCATTAAATATTAATCGATAAATTTATTAATTGTTATATAGAGAGAAATATTTAAGATATTATTAATTTTAAAGATTTAATGGAAGTAATTTAAAAAAAAATAATAATTTAAAAAAATAATGGACATACATTTTGAACTGAAATAAAGGATGTAGATAAATAATTAAATTTTTTAGAATAATATTAAATTAAATTTTAAGGAAATATTATAAAAATCATGTTTAATACAACGAAAAGTCGGTATTTAATTTATTAAAATTAAAATTAAATAAAATCGATTAATTCACTTGAACCGTGATTAGATAAATAGATTCACTTATTATCTAGCGGGTTTAAATGGAATATTTGACCCTAAGACAACATTAATGCTAATTAGCCACCTAAATCCTAACGAAATTAGGCTTAATTTTTTAATCTTTTTAAACATCGTTATTATAATTCATTAATTATAATACTGGAATTTTGCGTTTTGACATTAGCGACGGAGAATTCATTGTTATTTTTATGAGCGCTAATATAAAATAGCGACGTGTTTTAACTTTTGTCGCTAATTTGAGATGCCAAAGTCCCATTGCTATTTATAAAATTTCATCATTAAATTTAGCAAGATAATATTTGCGTTGTTAAATCCATCACTATTTTCAATTTAAAAAAAAATAATAAATTCATCGCTAAAATTCAAAATCCATCGTTATTTTGAAATTATTTTTTAAACTAAAAAATCGTCGCTATTTCGATTAAAATTCATTAAAACAAAATAAGAGTGAGTTTCAATAACAAATGCACGGAACTGTTGAAGACATCAATAGAAATTGAAAATCATTAAATCAACTATCTTCTGATGATTATTTTAAATTAAACAAAAATAATCCATTACAAGGAATTAAGATATTTAATTATAATATTTGATTTATTAACTATATAAATTAAATGATATAATAATATTTGGCAGAAAAAAATTAGTATTTTTTCAATAAAAAAATCGTTATAAAAATCAAATATTGATTAAATTTTTTTTTTTACTTATTAATATAGATGTACGAGATAAGAATATACATTAAATATAAATAATAATTTTTTATAGATGATTATTTATAATTAATTCTAGACATTTGGGTCTTATGTAATTGGACTCCATTTTTGAAAAAAATATGAAGATCTAATATGAGTTGAGAAAATAAATCCGAAAAATCTAAATTCAAAAAATTGTTGACGAAAACAATGAATTCAGTTATAAATTTCAATTGAAAAAAGTTGGTCAATTTTTTTTTTTTTTTTTTTTACAATTCCGAAGGTCATGGAACGCATACTGTAAGTACAACTGCTAGATAGTCGGTGGCAAACCTCAATGCATTTGGTCTTACTAAAGACACTGTGTGTGGAATTGCCTGTTAGGGTGCGGCCTCATCAAGAAAAATCGCGAGGCTCAGAGCCGCGGAAGGGACCGGATGGTTTTGAAATTCTGAACATTGCAAAATTCACTTCGCTCGAAATGGGTATGGCTTATGACCCGGCAAAGGTAACCACCTAATTTGAGTACAAAACACACATGTGAGAAGAAGAAAAGTAGGATAATCGTATTATTTTTTGTAGTGTAAAAATTATTTTTTTAATTTTTTTTTAAGCTCCTCAAATGTGAAGCATCTAGTAGGTCCACATTTAATTTTACTAGTTGAGCTTCCTTAATACTTTGAGTGTTCTTGAACTCCCTCTTTAATAAATCTAAAGCAATTCAAAAACTTCCCACAAAATCTTTAGATTGATTAGAGTTCCTTTTTATTTTGGATATGATTCTCAACAAGAATCCTCACAAGTATTAAGTTATTTCACAAAGAACCAAACAAGAAATGGAAGTAGAAGGAAGAATATAGAAAATAACACTTATTCTTTTCTTACTCTCTCTCTTTGTAACCTCTTTCTTGACTTTTGCTTGCAAGAAGATGAGAAAGCTTAAAGATGAATGAACTTTTCATTCAAACTCCAATTACAACTCTATCTATTCGTGTACTTTCTCATAATCTTCTTTCCTTTTGCCCACCAACTCCTTTAGATTTTTTAGGTGAGAGTCAAAAGTGATAGACTAAACTTATATCCTTTTTTATCTCTCACTAAGTAATAGAAAATTACTACTTTAGTCCTTAGTGGGTTTTCTATATACAAATCATATTTATACGAGTTAGGCCAACATTTGACCTAATTAAATCACTAAATCCAAGTGTAATCTTTCACATCATATGTGGGTTGGGCTCACGACATAAATAGGATCCAATGAGTCCAAATCTTTTTTAATTAAGTTCTTCACATTTGTATCATATACAAACTAAGACTTAATTGACAAGAACCTAATATGGATCAAACTTCAGGAGATGCAAGGGACTTTATAAATTTAATTACAAGTTTAATCCTATTATCACTAATCAATTAATTAAACATTTTAATTAATTATTACGATAATCATTTAAGCTTCATTGATAAATACTATATGGTGTGTGACTTTCTAAATTTTTCTACTAATTGTGAAATCTATATTTCATGCTTAGTCCCATAAGTTGTGAGGGACACCTAATATAGCATATCATGACTACTTAATTAGAAATAAATATTTATAGTTAATCACTTAAAACATCTCATATACCATCGATCATAAATATGATGTACTCGAATCCCTCCGTTATTAACCTTAGTCTTGACTAGGGTTATGAATAAGTCAAACTCTAATGTACCTCGTTTATATGCTCTCATCTTGGTTCTAATTTTTGATAGACTTTATTCCAACTATAAACTCTTTTTAGTGAATCTTAACTACCTTGGCTAATGATTTGTATATCAAGAATAATCAAATGGTGTATGACCTTTTTCTCATATATCCTAGTTAATGGATTCTATCTTGGTCATCACTTACCTCAATACATAACTAATTAGGGTAATTATATACCATATATCTTGGCATGACTAGCTCACTGTATATGTAGTAATAAATCCTAACCACATATGCATGAGATAATGACACATCAAATCAAAGAATTATATACACTATTATGATATAGATGAGTAATTGTCGAATTAGCAGTGAAATTTTATTTTATTTATCATCTAACATCACAGTTCAACTACTCATCCTATGAGTACCACATGTTTGTTTTGACATCACAAGTCAAATGGCACGGGACTCACTACCTCCTTACCCATAAGTATCTCATACTGAATATAGAAAATAAATATAGATGTTGATCTTCTGAAATTAATGATGCTCCAATCATTATTTTTATGTCTATGAATATTTAAAGTATTTGTATAAAAGCTATCTGTCACTCATAGTTTCAACTCTTTGAGAATATATTTTCTTACAAAATACTTAAAAATTATAGTTCAATATCATGGAACACATTTCTCATATAAAGAACACATATAAAAAAATTTCATTAATAGAGATTAAGTTTTACAATCATATATGTACATATTGCTCTGGGACATATAATATTTGACAAATCAACATGTTGCGAGGCATCATTTGCTGAGCCAATTTTTGACGAGGTAAGATTTGACAAGTTAAGATTTGAGGAGTTAACATTTGACAAGCCAATATCTGATGAGTCAATATCTGACGACTCAAAATTTGACAAGCTAAACTTTGTTCTAGGGCATACATTATTAACATTGTCGTTAATGTGCGAGTTGTAAGCTATAAAGTTTGTTGGAGCACAAACAATTGATTTACTCACTGAAATTGAAAGGGCCTTTAAAGATGTTATTATTGATGATTTGATCTCTTTTTCTATCGGACTTAATCATATTGATCCATGTTATTGAGACCTGATTGCTATCGGTTCTTTTATTTCAACCTAGCTTGGAATTTTTTTTCTTGTGCAGATGGTAATGAATGACCTAAAATAGCCTCTGTATCAAATATGGCTCCATGGATGTTCACTGCATAGATCAAGATTTTCTAGCTTATGCTTTTCTCGGTAACAAAGAGCCGGCCACTATGAAATCAACTATAAATATATCTTGGTAATATTTAGCAAAATAAAAATATCAGAAGTTTTAACTATAATAGTGAAGGAGAGAGAATGGAGACGGGTAATGGTGCTTCACCCGAGAAGAGAGAGAAAGGGGTTATTGTAAGCTAATGTGGCTATTGAATTAATTTTTTAGAAAAAAAAAAATTTAATTAGTTTGTTAATTTTATTAAATTCCATGGCCATACATATGTTGATTTATAAATAGATAATTGTTGAAATTCATTTATATAAAACTAATTAGTTTGTGCTAACACCCATTCAATTATAAATTTTTTATATATTTTATCATTATTCGCTGTGAGATACTTTTTCTACCACATTCTTTATATATTTTATCATTATTCAATGTGAGATACTTTTTTTAATACATCCTCTCAAATGCAACCGGATTTAATCCATGACCTAATATCAACAAATCGATTAACACTTGTTCACAAATGGACTGGTTGACATTTCTTTTTTAACTTCAGTTCGGATTGATATTATCATTAGTTTAACGATGAGGATTTAAACATGAATTCTAAGATCTAACCAGTATGAGCATGAAACTCTAATATCATATTAAATTTCTTGGTTTAATGATGAGGATTTAAGCATGAATTCTAAGATCTAATCAATATGAGTATGAAACTCTAATACCATATTAAATTTCTTGGACTCATACACACATCGATTTATAAGTAGGTAAGTGTTGAAATCTACTTGTACAAAAACATTTGGCTTGAGCTAAATCTAATATTCACTCACTTATAAGTCTTCTATATATTTTAACATTATTCGATATAAAATATTTTTCCTAATAAATTTAATATCAGAGATTTTAATAGAAGTTAAGTTAAAGAATTTTCATGTGACTATTTGTTCATTAGGGATTTTAATAGAAATTAGGCTAAATGACTTTCATGAATTAACCAAAAAAAACAATGCTATATGTAATTAAAAAAAAAATATTAATTAGATATGAAAAATAATTTTTATAATTTTATTTTATTTTTAATATTGGATATAAAATTTGAAACTTTTATAGTTTTAATATAAATA
The DNA here is from genome assembly GCA_948193065.1 of Aleurites moluccanus. Taxonomy (NCBI): domain Eukaryota; kingdom Viridiplantae; phylum Streptophyta; class Magnoliopsida; order Malpighiales; family Euphorbiaceae; genus Aleurites; species Aleurites moluccanus. The sequence goes on along the minus strand of CANXYC011001078.1, from coordinate 53,178 downwards.
GTTTAGAAATTATTTCTGTTTTGAGTTGCTATTTTAATATTTTAAAAAATTTTATAAATATATTAAAATATTAGTTATTTTCTATAATTTTGAATAATTAATTATATGAGTTTAATTTGAAATTCTTGAGATTATTAATAGAAAGGAAAATTATATATTATAATTTTTTTTAGCAATGAAAAATATTGATTGAATGAATTATTAACAAAAATTCTTATTAACAATGAGGAATATAATAATTATTTTGAAATTACAATCAATTATTTTTTTTAAGTAAACCTAAAAAAAGAAAGAAGGGAAAAACGAGATAATAATGATGTTGGTGTATGATATATGAAATAATTAAATATTTTATTATTGATAAAAATAACTTAAATTGTCAAAATGACAATTTATAATTTTATTTTTTATTTTTAACCTTAAAAGTTTAATTAGGAGTATTTTTTTTTGGTAATTCATAAAAGACAAATATTATGTTTGAGGAAAATAGGAATAAATTAATAAAGGTAAAATAATTAAGTTAAGTGATAAAAAAAGGATAAAAGCTATAAATTATTTAAAAATTGTCAATATCACGTCTCTTAAAAAATATTGGAGCAAATACTAATATATTAAATATATTATTATTTTTATAATGAATAGATATATGATACATATTGACATTAAAAAAAATCGTGATTTTATTATTAGTACATTTTTAATTGATTTAAAAAATAGTTAAATTTAACTTTTTGATTTAGTTATAGTTTGAATATATGAAAAATTAATTTAAATTAAACCATATCGAAATATATTAAAACTATAGCTTTGATTTATATGTATCTAAATTTTAAATTTATAGATATATTTTTTAAATTTTTTATTTATATTAAATTTTAATTTTAATTTTAATTTTAATTTTTTTAAAATTGATTTTTATTACATAATATATAATTTTCATCTATTTCAAATATAACTACTCTTATTTTAGTCTTTTATAAATGTATTTGAAATATAATTTTATGTTATAAAAATATTTTAATTTATATAGTAATTATTTTTTTATTTTTTTAATATTTTTATTTTATGATTCAAATCGACTGATACTCCAAACTAAAACTTAAGAGTATTATTTTAAATAATTTTTTTTATTTAATTTGAATATGATTTAAATTATTTATAAATTAATATAATTAATTTGAGTAAAATTATTCACTCTAAATCTATTAAATCGAATCATAAATACCCATAAATATATACATTAGAAAATTTCCCATAAATATATACATTAGAAAATTTACTTTTAGTTGTTAACCATAATAAGATCTGAGTTCTAATATAAAAATTGAAAATAAATTCATTTGTAGACCGAAACAATGCGTGAGATTTATTAAATTTATTTTTATAAATTTTAATATTTTATAATAAATATATTTAAAATTATATATATATTTTTTGAGTTTATAATAAAATAGTATTATGAATCAGTTTTTAAGTATCGTACCAACTTTTTAATTTAATAAAAAATAAAACATTTATATTGATGATTAAAAAATTATTTATCATATAATTCTAAAAATTAAACTCAAATTAATAAAAAGATTACTAATTACGATTATATATTTTTTAATAATTACTCCAACAGCAATGCATTAGTAAGGAGACCTACTCAGAAGAGGGTCCTTGATGGTTAGTGTGAGAGTCAATATATTACACTACAGACTTATCCTCACATCAACCACTACATTGGCCTTAAAATCTCATCCTTTCAATCCATAATCCATTTCCTACCAAAATATCCCACTCTACCCACCTTTTCTCACTCCTCCTGCAAATCTCCATTACCCATTACTACTAAACACCTTCTTTAATTCTCCTTAACTGTCTTTTTTCTCTTCTTCATTCTTTAAAGTCACCAGTCATGGCATCTGCAGTAACTGCTGCAGTCTCCTTTCCCTCCTCCAAGTCCACTTCTCTCTCTTCTAGAACCTCTATTATAGCACCTGAAAGAATCACCTTCAAGAAGGTAATAGAATAATTCTGTTTTCTGGGCATGGTAGTTCTTTTAGAGCAGATGGTTCTTGGGTTTTTTTTTTGTCGCATTATAATTTGTTTGATGGAGTGATCATGAAATGGGTTCTTTCCATTTTAGGTCCCTGTTTATTGCAGAGATGTTACTACTGGTGGCAGAGTTGTTTCTCTTAGAGCTCAGGTCACCACTGAAGCTGAGGCTCCTGCTAAGGTTAAAAAGGAATCTAAAAAAATGGAGGAAGGAGTGATTGTTAACAAGTTCAAGCCTAAAAATCCTTATATTGGTAGATGCCTTTTGAACACTAAGATAACTGGTGATGATGCTCCTGGAGAAACGTGGCACATGGTTTTTAGCACCGAGGGTATGAACTCTAAACCATATGCTATTTTTTATTTAATCTTTAATCAATAAAGTCCTTAATAGTTAATTATATATATATGGGACTTTGATTATTAATAGATTGTTTGAATTCTTGATATATTAATACAAGTGATAATACAACTGAGACATTAACAAATACATAATGCTAAAATTCTATTCAATTATCTCTTGTTTATAATGCGTTTAACTGATTCATTAATATATAAGTTGATCTTGTTGAGTTGAGTGGTATTTTTGGTTTTTCTTAGGAGAGATTCCCTACAAAGAAGGGCAATCCATTGGGGTAATTGCAGATGGTGTTGATAAGAATGGGAAGCCTCACAAGCTTAGATTGTATTCAATTGCAAGCAGTGCTCTTGGTGACTTTGGGGACTCCAAAACAGTAAGCTTCTTGTTCAATTTGATTAACACTTAGTTACACATTTAGTTTCCACTAATTGACTATTATTCTTTAAATTATATTGAATTCGTGTGAAATTAGTATTTAAATACACTCGTTTTGAAAAATTCCACTTTAGTAATGTTGAATTAATCATAATGTATTCCACTTGTAATTCTTTCTTGATTTATTGTTGCTTTTAATTCATTTGGTGTTCTAATGTGATCATCTTTGTTCAGGTTTCTCTTTGTGTGAAGCGGCTTGTATACACCAATGAACAAGGAGAAATCGTAAAAGGAGTCTGCTCAAATTTCTTGTGTAAGGTTTCAAGCTCTTTCTATTGAACTGCTTTAATGATATTGCCCGTAATTTAGAAGGAAATAGCCTATGTTAGCCATTCTTCGCCTATATCTAATGGGGAAAAACTTTTGAGGAGACTTTAGCATTGTATCAGTAACACTTTAGCTTTGGATTCATTGCATTTCAGGTGACTTGAAACCTGGAGCTGAAGTAAAGATTACAGGACCAGTTGGAAAAGAAATGCTCATGCCAAAAGATCCCAATGCCACGATCATCATGGTAAGCATCCACTTTTGACATATTAAGAGACCTCAATATCAAGCATTTTAATGGTGGATAATACTGCTTAATTTATGATTCCAACATATTAATTTGTGTGCTTGATTTTGTCCCTTCAGCTTGCAACTGGAACTGGCATTGCTCCTTTCCGATCATACTTGTGGAACATGTTCTTCGAGAAGCATGAGGACTATAAGGTAAAACAAATGCGACCATGTGTCTTTTTTTTTTTTTGTAAAGATCATGCACTGTCCAAATTTCATAATCATTGCATAAATTAACTCAGTTGTTTTGATGCTCTTTAGTTCAATGGTTTGGCATGGCTCTTCTTGGGTGTCCCCACAAGTAGCTCATTGCTTTACAAGGAGGTGAAGCAAACAATAACACTAATCTAATTGTGAATGAAATGGTTACATAACTATTAAGAATGAAACTGAAATTTCCCATGCTATGCTGAATGGACAGGAATTCGAGAAAATGAAGGAGAAAGCCCCTAACAACTTTAGGCTTGACTTTGCTGTGAGCAGAGAGCAAACGAATGAAAAGGGAGAAAAGATGTATATCCAAACTCGCATGGCTCAATATGCAGAAGAACTCTGGGAATTACTAAAGAAAGATAACACTTACATCTATATGTGTGGATTGAAGGGAATGGAAAAGGGAATTGATGACATAATGGTGTCATTGGCAGCTAAAGATGGTGAGAAATTGATCAATTTGATCGAACTAAATCGATGATTTATACGAAACTTTGCCTATTAATTTATATTTTGCTTTGTTTTTCAGGCATTGATTGGTTGGAGTACAAAAGGCAATTGAAGAAAGCAGAGCAATGGAATGTGGAAGTCTACTAATGCGAGATTACTTGTACAAATCATCTCCTCATATTCATCATTTCAAGCAGTCATCATTTTGTGATGATACGGTTTCCATGCATTGTGTAGATAGGTAATGTAACTAATTTTTCACTAAATTTTTTTTACCCTTCTATAAACGAAGGGATTGTACTATTATGGCTCTCTTGTACAAGTTATAATTTCTGGAGAGATCGTAAATTAGACAATAAACAAAAGCCAATTTCTGTCATGATCTGTTTGAATAAATTATCATTTAAAAATAAGGATGGATAAATCATTAAAAAATAAATATAATGTCGAATTTCTCACGATAATAGATTACAAAAATAAATATCAATATATAACTAAATATAAAACTTTACTATATTGACTTGGTTTAAGTTTTTGTGATTAAAATGTTTCAACAAATAATATTATCAAATAACTTATATTATCTCCAAATTATTTTATTGTCCCTCTAATAAAATTTATTTATGATATCAGAGTAGGTTTTTATCTTAATCTATCAAATTACATATTTACCAATGTGTTGATAATTCATTTAATTATCAGATTAAATATTTTTATCAGATTAAATACTTGTGGGCTGGTAACTCATCTAATTACTAAATTGATTGAATAATAAATTACTAGTGGACTGATAACCCATCAAACTATCAGACTATCAATATCCACTTAAATTGTCAAGTGATAATTAAATCAAACTAGTTATCACTTGAGGGAGGAGTGTTGAGATATATAAAATATTCCACGTTGGTGAATTATAAAAATAAATACCAATATATAATCAAATAGAAAATTTTATCATATTAACGTGATTTAAATTTTTATAATTAAGATGATTCAACTAAAAATATTATTAAATGACTTATGCTCTCTTTAAATTATCCAATTGTCCCTTTAATAAATAGCAATATATAATCAAATAGATAATCTTATCATATTAAGATGATTCAATTAAAAATATTATTAAATAACTTATATTCTCTTTAAATTACCCAATTGCTCCTTTAATAAAATTTGTTCAAAATCACTTATATATTGAAAGCCAATTTTTATCGTGGTCATTTAAAATAATTACGGATACCAAAGTGTACATATAGTATTTATGTTAAAGCATCTGTCTTTGCTGCTTTGCCTTTTTCCGCACATTTAATTATTTATATATATATAAAATAAGAGCTAAGTTGAGCTTAAGAGTTATTTAGAAATTTTTTAGGTAGGTGTAAATTATTTATTTTAAACACTTTCATTACTTGTCAATATCTCTTTTAAAAAATAAATTATTTCATTAATTTTTTAATTTTATCAAATTACAAATAGGAAATTAATAGAGCCATTTTAACTTTTATCGTTTATCAAGCAATGGTGAAGAGTTTAAGGTAGCATTATTTTTCAAGTGATGGATTATTATCCAATCTGCCTCATATAAATGAACATTACATATAAAACAACCCCATATCAGGCTAATTAGAATACAAGTTACAAAATAAATGAACTTAAATTCAATGGCAATTGAGATATTCTAATCTACAGAGTTGGACATTCAAAACTTACATCTTCTCTTCTTTTCCCATTTTTTTCTGTTTCTTAGATATCAAGCTTCAACCATGGATTTTAGAGCTTAATGATCTAAACGATCAAATTAACTCAGATAATTCTACTAATTGACTTAGAAAAATGATTACTGTAAATTGCTTTTCGTCATACTTTCAACTACCATAGACATGTGAAATCTAACAAATGCAATTCTCTTTTATTCACCCATTAAATATAGACCTGTGAAAGTGAAATTAAATTTGCAGAGATGAACAGGATTAATCAGATTATTAGTTAATTAATCAGATGATTCCTCATTTAAAAGGAAGGACTCCAGCTCTTCTGAAGTAGCCCAAAGATTATCAGAGGCCACATTCATGGGATTAAATTCATATTCTTGAGGGGCTTCTTCTTCTTCTTGAGAGGTTGTGCTGATTTTGTCATTCATCTGGTTTTGTTGATAGAAATATGATTTTGACTTCAACTCTTTTTCATGCTTTATATGACAAACCACATGTTGATCAATTGGCTGCAAAAAATAAACAATAAATAAACTAGAAGAAGAAGAAATTTGTTAATGATAATCAATTATTAATAGAAATACCAATAAGAAAACTGAGATTCTTTAAATTTTTGCATCTTAAAGATCATAAGAAAATTAAGATTCTTTATATTTTTGCATCACAAAGATCTGAATCCTTCTAACCACCAAGAAGAAAAGGTAGTCTTCTAAACAAGAAACAAAAGATTACAATAATTTTAGGCTGAGTTAAAGATTCAAGTCTTCTTCCAACACTAAATCAAATCAAGAAAGATATTAATTAGCTATTAACATTAAAATTAAGAAAGAATGATTAAGCAAACTTACATTTGTTTGGTCAAGTAAGGAAGGATGGAGCCTAAATTCATCCATAAGCCGTCTACCCTTTAAATCCAACATTTTCTTAGGCATAAACTTAAACCCTCTTTTAGTTCCAATAATTTGTTTCTTCCATATATTGTTCTTCTCTTTTTGGGTTTCTTTCCAAGTACCTAACCTTGTAATTCTGTGAATTCTAACTCCATTCTCATGCTTCTTTTTCAACTTGGTAAACAAATAAAAACTCTTTTCATCACTTCTTTCTTGAAATATTTTTTATCATTGTATCATCATTGTCATCATAAAGATTACAATCCTTAATAACATTGTAAGGAAGAGGTAAACCCTTGGCCTTGTTAAGGAGATAATAACGAATTATCTCATCATCAGTAGCGTTAAATGATATGAACTTAAGTAGGATCCTGTGCTGGATTAATCTTATCCAATTAGTTTTAATACAATATATTTATCGCTGGTATAATTATATTAAAATTAGGTGTATTAATAAGTTTTGAGTCTCTTTTTTATTAACTTATACCCCAAAACGAATTTAAGTTTTATTTTTTTTTATTTTATTTACAATTTTATCCTTATTTAGGAAGTTTATTCTTAATTAAAAACTTAAATTACGGTTTTTCATATAACTAAATCACTATAAATATTTAGTTAAACTCATGTATTTTTTAATTTCAGATTTTGATTAATATAAATTTTGTGAAAAATTTTCTCAATTTTAATTCTTGCTAGAATAATTAGAACTTATTAAATCTGATCCCTTTGTGGTACTCATCAATTATATTAAGATTCTCTAGTACAGATTGCTATTGGGTCAATATTTCTTGTTTCAAATCTAATTTAGCTTTTCAAGGAGTCGCTTACCAAGCATAAAGTTGTTAGGTCTTAGAGTCTCAAAACAAGTAGATCGGAGTTCACATCAGTTTTGTATCAGAGTTTAGGCTTATCAAATTTGCATATCTTTGTTTTATCTTATTATTACGTTTTCTTGTTTCCGTTCCTTCCCATTGGTTTCCTTTTATTTTTGTTTCTTTCGTTTCTTTTTGTTTGTTTTCGTTCTTTTTTCGTTTTGTGTTATCTTGCTTATTTAAGTCATAAATATGTTTGTTCTTAGCTTAAAATAAATTCAAAAAAATAATTATTATTGATTCATGCTGCTTAAATTTTTTTTTCTCCTTGTTTTCGTATCTTTTCGTTTGAGTCTGTATCTTTTTGTTTCATTGTTGATAAATTATTTGTATTTTATTACCTTTAAATCTTTTATTCTTTTTAATTTTTTTCAATCTCCACATATTAATTTTGTCCTAATTTATTTAAATTCATTTGTTCGTATATTCGTTTCATTAATTATTATTTCCTTCATTTTTCCTAATATTCTTGTGTTTTTTTTTTTATTCTATTCTACTTGTGTCAATAATTTTCAAAGAGTTGAAAGCTCATAAATTGATTTGGGTTATCACAATGAATAAAAAAATCAATAACACTCAAAAAATAAATATTGCCTTTAAATTAGAGGAGATTGAAAAATAATTTCAAACCATAAACTTGCAATTTGGAGAGATGAAAAATTAGAGGTGATTGAAAAGCAATTCCAAACCATAAACTTGCAATTTGGAGAATTTGTAGAGATAAAGATCAAATAAAAATATTAGAAGACTCAGTTTTAAGAGGACAAAATCCAAATGCTCCAAATATACCAAAAAAAAGCAATGAAATCTAAAGAAGAGATGCTCAAGTAATATTATAGGTGAGTTTTTGAGGAAACTAACGAAGAGTGTGAGAGGTGGAAAGCTGAGCAAAGAGCTAAACGTCAAAAAAGGAAAACTGAAGAGCAAGTTGCATCAAAGTAATTAATAGAACAACCTAAAAATAAGATTGAGAGTGGTGAGCTTGAAAACATAATAATCTACTCATAAAAGTCACTTGTGAATCTGATTGGGTGAATAAAAAAATTGATGAAGAAAATAAGGCTCAATCAATAAAAGTTGTTGTTCATGAAGAAATTTCCACAATTGAAACTCATCTAGAAATTTTGAAGGAAGAAAAATATATGATTCATTTAGAAGTGCAAGAAGATGGAGAAAATGAGAATGATTTAGTTCTCCAGAAAAATAAAAATTATGTTGAATTCTTGTATATTTCTACAGAGAATTTTGTTTTATCTCATGATATCTTTGATGTTTCTATAAAAGGTTTTTAGATTTTATTTTATCTCATGATATCTTTGATGTTTCTATATAAGGTTTTTAGATTCTATACCTACAAGTCATCAGGGAGGAAAGTTGGCTAATTTGTGTGATATTCTTACTACTTAGCTCTTCAAATTTAAAAGATGAGTTTTCTCCAACAAAGGAAGAATAACACTTATAAGAGAAATTTCATATTTCAATGATACTGGAGCACAAGATTCGAGGATGAATCTTCTCAAGAAATGTAGAATGATATGAATCTAAGCAGGGTCCTGTACTGGATCAATTTAATTCAATTAGTTTTAATATAATATATTTATGGGTTATATATTTATATTAAAATTAAGTATATTAGTAAGTTTTAGGTATGTTTTATATTAACTTATAGCCCAAAATGAATTTAAGTTTTATTTTTTATCTTATTTAGAAGCTTATCTTTATATAAGAAGTTTACTATTGTTTAGGAAGTTTATTCTTAATTAGAAAACTTAAATTATGTTTTTTCATATAACTAAGTCACTATAAATACTTAAATAAACTCATGTATTTTTTAACTTCAGATTTTGATTAATATAAATTTTGTGGGAAATTCTATCAATTTTGCTTCTTACTATAATTATTAAAACTTATCAAAACTAATCTCTTTGTGACATTCATCAATTATACCAAGGTTCTCTAATACAGGTTGTTGTTGGGTCAAAATTTCTTATTTCAAATCTGATTTGATTTTCCAAAGAGTTGCTTACCAAGGCTTCTTATTTCAAATCTGATTTGACTTTCCAAGGATCACTTACCAATCGTAAATGTGTTAGGTTTCAAATCAAGTCGATTGAAGTCCACATTAGTTTAATGATATGAACCTAAGTAGGGTCTTGTGCTAGATTATTCTTATCCAATTAATTTTAGTATAACATGTTTATGAGTTGTATAAAATTACATGTATTAGTAAGTTTTTAGTATGTTTTGTATTAACTTATAGCCCAAAATGAATTTAAGTTTTATTTTTTTTATCTTATTTAGAAGTTTATTTTTATTTAGAAAGTTTATCCTTTTTTAGGAAGTTTATTCTTAATTAAAAAACTTAAATTATAGTTTTTCATATAGCTAAATTATTATAAATACTTAGTTAAATTCATGTATTTTTTAATTTCAGATTTTGATTAATATAAATTTTGTGAAAAATTCTCTCAATTTTGGTTTTCGCTAGAATCATTAGAACTTATCAAAATTAATCCTTTTGTGGCGTTCATTAATTATATCAAGATTCTCTAGTATAAGTTGTTATTGAGTCAAGATTTTTTATTTCAAATCTGATTTGACTTTTCAAATGATCGTTTATCAAAGTTAAAGATATTGGGTATCAGAACAAGTCGATTGTGATTCACATCATTAATTCTGTACCCTATTGGTAAATTATGATTTGTCATTATCTTTTTTCTCTCAGGCTACTTCAATATGATTCAAAGAACTCGAAAAAGGAATCAATTAGGGAGTTTAATATGAAGAAACTTTAATAATAAAAGAAAACATTAAACCTAGACAAACAAAGCGCAAGCATGGTCAAAGAAGTTGCTATGGTTCACTGCATATATATATATATTGTAAAGTTGGATTAGGAAATGGAAACAGTAACCCTTTTATGGATCCTATAGCGTTAAGGAATTAAATTATGTCATATAATATATTTCAATAAATTAAATTAAACGATTTATATAAACATCTCCTTTGATTATCAAGGTGGGTTCCTTCAAGGACCAACGTGACATTAATCTATGGCTATTATGTTCTACTCATACTAACTGGTGTGTTCAAGAGCTTCGTGCAATCTTACTACATTTGCTAATAGGTAAGGTGAATATTTCCTTATAGCAGTGTAAGAAATTTAGAAATCCTAACAGTACAAGCAGAACGAAATTGAAAATTTTAATTTTATTTCACAACTTACAGATTTCATGATACTGAGCAACAATAGAAAGGTTAACAACAAGTAGAGATACAGTTAATGTCACCTAAGTTTGCACCTTAACTGAAACCTTCTCTGAGGATTTTTTGCAAGCACCTTACAGACGTGATCATCAACAATATATTTCAGTCCAAATCATCTTTCGGTTATCAAGATTATTTGCACGACTACTTCCCCAGTTTTCTTCAAATATACGATCCATTTTGACCAGCAAAATATTAAAAGCATCTAGACTTAGCTCCTGTGTGTATTCAAATGTCCTTGACATGTACAAAGAGTATATATTCAGAAGAAAACATGCTTTCTAACTATTATAGGATGATGAGTTGTACATACAATCCACTAATATGAGAAGAACAGAACGTTAAAAAAATAACAGCAAGTTCAAAAGACAGACGCTGCACTAATCCATCAAGATCCTCTAGAACCTTTTTACTGAAGACAAAGTTGTGGAGGAGAACTATGATTTGTATATTTTTGATATATATATAATACATAGAGCATGAGATATTTATATAAATGACTATCAACCAAGGAAAATACTAAATAAGACTAAATTCATGCCTAATATATACAAATGGAATAATATATGCCTATAATACAAAATTACATATATTAACGTCCCCTCAAACTCAAGATGGTCGAGAATCAAATAACTGGATTTTGCAAACAAGGTCGTGAAAATGTGGAGTTGAATGTGCTTTGGTAAAGATATCTGCGGTTTGATCTTTGAGTGGACATAAGTTGGAGAGTCTCGTGACATACATAATGGCGTACCAAATGGCTGTCAATTTCAATATCATTAGTATGTTAATAAAAAACATCATTATGAGCAATTTGTATCACACTTCATTTAGCACAATGAAGTAGGGTGGGACTGGGTTCATAAATGTCCATATCTTGAAGTAACCATCAAAGCCACAGAAGCTCAGAAGTAGTGTCTGCAAGAATTCAATTTCTGCTTCTGTGCTAGAATAAGAAATAGTTGTTTGGTTCTTACTTTGCCAAGATATAAGAGAATTACTGAGAAAGAAGCAAAAACCAGTAGTAGACCTCCTATCAGTTGGATTGCCTGCCAATCGATATCAGAGTAAGCTCGTAGATTGAGAGATGAGGAGCTGGAGTAATGAAGTCCATGAAATAAAGTGCCCTTTATAATATGTAGAATCTGAAGCACAATCACAAATGAATTGTGCGAGAAGCAGTCATAAATTGATTGACAATATGAACAACATAAGCTATATTACGGCGTGTGACTGTAAGATAAATAAAACTGCCAACTAGTTGACGATAGAATATGCAATCTTTGAGAGGAGAACAATCAGAAGCAAAAAAATATGCATTAGCCTCCGTAGGAGTGCTGGCAATTTTACCATCAGTAATCCCAACACGAGAAATAAGATCAGTTTCATACTTAGCTTGTGACAAATAGTAGCCTAATGCATCAGAAAAAACTACCAAATCCAAAAAAATAAATCAAATGACCGAGATCTTTCATATTAAATTTTGACTAAGAAAGAGTTTAAAGTCAGTTATACCTTGAAAATCACCTCATGTAATAATCATGTCATCTATATAGAGGAAAAATAGAATCCACCCTTTTGAAGATTTCCTTAGAAATCTCCTGTAATACCTAGTTTGCTAACTGTAATGATTTTGACAAGATCTGCTTCATATATCCTGCCATGGATGACAAACAAATTGGACATCAGATCAAGAAACAGTAATAACTTCCGTAGGAGAATATCAAATTGACCAAATTGTCTTTTAATGGTTATGGTCTATATGTAATGGACGAGAAATGTTATTATTGTTATTATTTTTTGAGCCTAAGGAATCGTTATATATATATATTGGAAAAAAAGGAGAGAGACAGAGAATTACATTATAGAGTTTCTAGAGTATGACACTCCACACACATCATTGAATCTTTCTCTTTTGCTTCGGGTCAGCGCATCAGTGTAAGTAAGTCAATGTTTTGCTATTCCAGAAATGTGAGGCCTCAGATTGCAGCTAGTATTAAGAACCAGTGTGGGTTCTTACTTACAAATAATCTGGGTAAGCACTTGGGTGTTCTGTTGCTACATGGTAGGATTGGCACCAAGGACTATGGCTACATCATTGACAGAGTTAGAAGTAAACTTGCAGGGTGGAAGGCTAAGAAGGTAACTTTGGCAGGTCGTATTACACTTGCTAAGGCAGTTTTAATGACTATCCCTAACTATGCCATGCAAATCACTTCCCTCCCTGTTACTGTATGTCGGGATATTGAAAGATCTTGCAGAAAATACATTTGGGGTGGGGATGAAAATTCTCATCCTATTTCTTTAGTTAAATGGGATGATATTTGTCAGCCTAGGAGGCAGGGGGGTCTTGGTTTACAGAATCTGAAGGAGAATAATGAAGCTTTTATTATGAAGTTGGCTTGGAGAGTGCTTACTCCTTTGGATGCCTTGTGGGTTCAGGTCATTCGTAGTAAATATTGTAAAGGAGGGGGTATTATTCCTATCAGTCTCAGAATACGAAATGTTTATTGGATTTGGAGAAATATTATTAAGGTGTGGAATAGAGTTTTGAATGGTGTTCGGTGGAGTCTTGGTAATGGAAAGGATGTTCGTTTTTGGAATGATATTTGGATGCCTATTGACAAGCCTTTAATTGATTATGCTAGTCATCCTTTGGAGGAGGGGATGAATCATTTAACAGTTGCTGATCTGTTGTTGAATGGTTGTGAGTGGAATTGGAGAATTTTGGAGCGATTTTTACCTCATTTATTATTGCTTCAGATTGCGTCGGTTCATCCTCCTGTTGAAGATGCTGTGCCTGATTCTATGTAATAGGGGTTTTCCAAAAATGACAAATTTACAATTTCAACTTATAATTATATTGCAAGTGTAAAGTTGGGAGATAGGTAGCAGCGATGGGAGACCATTTAGCGGTGGAAAGGGCCTGAAAGGATCAAGTTATTTCTTTGGCTAGCCTCTCACCATAGACTGCTTACAAACGTGGAGAGGTATCGAAGGCATTTATCGGTTCCCGGATATATATATATATATATAAGGTTCAAATATGAGTGTCCGAAGGTTTAAATCAACTCCTAATGCTATCCAAACTTTAAGATGTGCCTTAAAAAAAAAATAATGAGCAAATTATAATTAAATCATTAAAATTTAAAATAATTAATTATTCTATATTTTAGAAATATAATTTAAATATCTTTATTCCTAAAATATCATCATTTTTTTAATTTTTTACTAAATTTTGTTTTTTTTCATTTAATTAAAATTAGAATATTTAAAAATATATATAAATATTTTCCAAATATTCAAACATAATTTTTTTATTTTTTTATTTTTTAATTTCAAACTAAATAAGTAAAATTAATTTTTATTTAATTAAAATAACTACTTTTCATTTAATTATTTAATTTATTTTTCTATTTTTTATATTTAATTTATTAATTTTTTGTGTTTAATCAAAATAAAAAATTAAATATAGATATTTTTCTTTTATTTATTATATATGTGTAAGACTCTTTTGATTATTTTACTAAAACTTAACGAAAAAAATAAAAAAAAATGGATAAAATAACCAAATTTATTAATGGAATAAAAATTTAAAAACTAACTACACTTTTTTCTTTAAATTCACTCATCCTTAAAACATCCTCATCTTCTTTATATATATATATATATATATATATATATATATATATATATATATATATATATATAATTAAAATTAAAATATTTAAAAAAAATATTCAAATATTATTGTATGAAATATTCATACATAATTTTTATTTTTCGTATATTTTAATTTTAATTTAAAATAAATAAAATTACTTTTTATTTAATTAAAATAATTATTATTTATTTAATTATTTAATCTATTTTCTTTTTTATATTTAATTAAAAATTAATTATTTATATTTAATTAAAATTAAAATAATTAAAAATAGATTATTATATTCTCTTATTTTTTATATATATACAAGATATTTTTTATTATTTTACTAAAATTTAATAGAACTATTAAACAAAATGGTCTGAATTACCATCTATTTTAAAATAAGAGAAAAAATCATTTATTTTTAATTATTTTAATTTTAATTAAATATACAAATAATTAATTTTTTAATTAAATATAAAAAAATAAATTAAATAATTTAATAAAAAAGTAATTATTTTAATTAAATAAAATATAATTTTATTTATTTTAATTTTAAATTAAAATTATAAAAAAAAATAAAAAATTACATATAAATGTTTCATACAGAAAAATATTCATATATATTTTTAAATATGCTAATTTTGGTTAAATGAAAAAGTAAGAAAATATTAAAAAAATAGAGAAGATCGTATTTTAGGAATGGAGGTATTTAAAGTAAAATTTTAAAATATAGAAAAAATAAAGAAGATGAAAGTATGTTAGTTAATTAAGTCAAATTTTAAGAATTAAATTATAATTTATTTATTATTTTTTAATTCATGTGAAGTCTAATAACAAATTTTAATAAATAAAATGAGACATATTTTAAGATTTAGATAATATTAGTGGATGATTTGAGCCTTCATTTTTTTAAAGCAAAATGTCTATATACATAAGTTCAATTTTTTAAAATTTTAAATAATTAAATTAAATGTTATTACTGTAAATATGAAATTTCAAATGAATTTTTCTAAAATTTTTTTTTGAACTTGTTTATACACTAAATAAGGTATAAATATCAATAGACAACAACCAAAACAGCTTCTAAACCATTATATAATTAATGTACTCCACTAGCTTTGAAAAATCCATTAAAATGGAAAAAAGAATTACAAGGGAATCAATCCATTAAAATGGAAAACAGAATTACAAGGGAATCATATAAACACATGTTTATTAGTCTACTCACCACTACTAATTATATAAATTTTAATTTACTTTTATTTGAACATCAAATGTGACGAAATAACATTATAAACAACAAAATATAAGTAATTTTTTTATTTAACATCTCTCGTTAAATTGGTGATAAATTTTTATAATTTGAGAGATTCGAATATGAGATCTCTTATTTTTTATAATTTCAAAGGGATGATCAGACCGATATAAATTTTAAATTAATTGACTTTATAAATGAAATTTATATTTAATAGCTAAGACACAAATACAAAATTAAGTTATAAATAAATTTTATCAATATATGTAATTTGCAAATGAAATAAATTTTCCATTCATTTCATATGTAATTCTCTCAAAGCCTCTCCAGTCTGCTTTTGGTCTCTGGTGATAATGACTCGAAATATTTCATCTTGCATCAGGTATTTAATTCTCTCACAGCTCTAGAGAATTGAAAACGCTCCAATCTGCTTTTGGTCTCTGGTAGTAATGACTCAAATATTTCATCTTGAATCATCAGGTACGATTGCTTCGATGCCCATTCCAGCACTGTGAGAACCTCATTCCTCGCAAGATCTTCGCTGTCTGGGACGTGCAGAGCAATGTAGCATAAGAGAAGCAAAGCAGAGTTTTGAACAATTTGCTCACCAAAATATACTAATTGGATTAGGTGCTTTGCCGCTCCAGCTTCTATAATTGTCTTGGAATGTTCAAGGTGTAGATAATTTTCTGTGCAAGCAAACTTTGTGAGAGCAATTAAAGCCTCCCTAGAAACCTCAGCTTCTCTCTCGTCTAAAAGCTTAACTAATGGGGCAATTATCCTTGTCTGCGAGACTCGAAATGTCTTTGCCAAATTCCCAATAGCCTTGATACACGGAATGAGAATGTCCTCTGGATTTTCTCTTTCAAGAACATTCGCAAGTTGATCAACAACAATTTTGCAAGCAGGTGAATTGTGTCTAAATGTGGATCTTCTTAAATCACTATCTTGCTCTGCTACTGCAGTGATCTCCATCAATGCCATGGCAGAATGTAGTTCAACATTTTCTTTTCCTTTCTCTAATAGAGCAACAAAACCCATCAAAGCTCTTGATTCAACAATGGTACGACATACGGAAGAGTTTCCCCTGAGAAGGTTACAAAGTGCTCTTGCAGCCATTGCTGTCATATAGGCCTGGATCTCTGGGTCTTTGACTTCTACTTCCCCACCTTTAAAGCTTGTACTAGAGAGTGAAACATTTTGTTCTTGAGGTTGATTGGGCTTGTTGTCATCATTGTATTCCTCAATTGCCTTACTTGTGTTCAAATGATTCCTGGCCATTACAATTGCAAGAACTGATGTGGCTTTGTTGATAACAACGGCATTTGGGACATCCTCTTGCACTACCCCAAATGTCAAGTGGTTAATGAGCAGGCGAACTATATTATGCTGGGCAAAAGTATCTTGGCCTGTTGGGTAATTAGCCACAAGTTCTGAGACAGCCCAAGCCACAGTAGCCTGAACTTCCATTTCACCTTCTTTGAGTATTTTCGCAAACACTTTGCAAACACTAGTTTGGATAATGTTTTCAACACTCTCTGAATCATTACCCAGAAAACCAATTGCCCTTGCGGCGTTGACTTGGCCTTCCTCGTTCCCTTCTTTGAGTAATTTCAACAGAGGCTCCACTGCTCCCTCCTCCACAATCAACTTACCATACCTTTTACTGTCCCTAGCAAGCGAAACAAGCGAATGTGCAGCATCAGATCTATCTTCCGGCGACCCAGTTTTTAGAATCGCAATTTGCTCCCAAATAAGACAAAGAATTGGTTCTTCAGCAGCAAATGGAGGTAATCCCAAATACTCACTGCGATATTCATCTTCACTGGGCAAGCAAAGGCGGATGAGCCAAGTAATATCCCCAATAGAATTTTCCAAACCAGTAGAAGTTTTTCTAAAGTCGGAGTCGGAGACTAAGGCCAAGAAGCGCTTAATTTGACCTTTTGATTTGCACTTGAGCACAAGAGACAGAGCCTTATCAAGGGCTTGTTGAGAATCATTGATGATTCTGTGTGTTGGGCGCTCGTAGAACTGAGAGCTGGGATGGTCTACCATTTGAAGGAGAAGTGCTGCGAGCTTCTCAGTTCTGGATTTGATTTGATAGCATTCTTCCTTGAATAAAGTTGCCTCATTTACAGATTTAATCAGCTGCTCTGCTAATCCAATTTGCTTTGACAACATCTCTTTAATGGTGTCCTCCATGGATTAGAACCAAAAAGCAATTGAAAGTAAGAATGAAACAGAGAGAGTAATTAGCAGAATGAAGTCATTTGTTATTCTTTATTGAAGAAGAAATTCTTTATTCTAAATAATTGCAATTTGCTGAATTTAATAATTTAATTTATTTATATAAAAATTGATTGATGCAATGATTCATGAGAGCAATAAAGCTGTATAATGGTCAAAGTTATACAGTTCTCTACCTCCCTTATATATTCATATCTCTACATAGAGATAAACTTGCTCAACCAACTCATTTTTGTCTTTCTCTATTTTTTGTTTCTTTTTGGAATTATATTATTTGCCGACAATAGTAATTTTCTATGTATTCGCATACTTTGAATAATGGTCAAGTCAACTGAAAGTTTTATAGACTCAATTAGCCATTTAGGTTCAAGAGATGCAAGTAGACTTGGCTAAATGCCGTTGGATACTGTTTTACGAGTCAACTTTGACTGGTCAAAATAACAAAATTACCAATGTCTTTGATGCACGGAATTACAACGTTAGAATCTTCTACTTCGTCGAGATTATTTTCAAGAGTTCATCATCAACAACTTTGCAAGCAGGAGAATTAAGCTTGAATGCAAATCTTCTCAAATCTGTATCTTCCCCTGCTACTGCAGTGATCTCCATCAATGCTATCGCTGAATTGTTGTTTCAAAAAGAACAAATCCCATATGGGTAAGGATAAAATAAAAATGAATAAGATATAAGTTAATGGATGGGCAAACAAAATCGACTTAGGTCATTTGGGTACAAAGCAAATCCACTAACTAGTTTGAAGGACATGTCCAGTAGCTGAAGCTCATTACAAAAATGAAGCCCAAGAAGAAGCAAAAAGCTGCCCTGCTATATGGAAAAGCCCAAATATGATGAAGATGCCGAACTCCGATACCCCCATGATGCAAAAGCCAAAGCATAGAAGCTCATAGACACCAAGAAAAATTTAACAATTGTTTCCATGATCAAGAGAGCCACGAAACACATCAGTGCTCTTGATTCGACAGTACTGCAGGATATGGAGGGATTGCCCTTTAAAAGCTCTGTATGAGCTCTAGCTGTCATTTTGTTTGGATCTTCAAAATCTCTGCTTAATGTATAATTAGTGTGACTGTAATTCGACTTGTGATCATTGTGTTCGCCAATTTCCTTGCTGGTATTCAAATGATTTCTTGCCATTACCGTTCTGAGGACTGATGTTGCTTTGTTTATGCTGGAGTGGTGAGATTTTTCTAGAGACTTTCAAGATGGGATTTTCTTGTTTTCCGGTAATCCTAAACGTCTGGAACATCACATCTTTTAGTTGTAAATGCATGTCCCTCCTTAATTCAAGGAGATATGCTTAGATTTTTTTTGAAAGGAGAGAGATGCTTAGATTAAGTAAGTAAGAATTGTAGTAGTAGTTGAGCTGACTTTACTTGCTGTAATGGTGTTATTGCTGCTATATAAGCAATCAATTCTAATGAAATTCTGAGCCTTCTTGAAGCTCCAATTTTTGTCTTTATCTTTCTTTCTTTGTTCTGTTTGTTGTGTTAGTATTTTGAGTGAGAATTTCCAACAGTTTAGAACAGTAGCATTTTTAATTTATGCTCTTGAATTACCTCGATCAAATAGGAGGTGGTTAATAAGCAGGTGAATTATATTATGATGAACGAAGATATCTTGGCATTTGGGGTAATTAGAGACAAGATTTGACACAGCCCTAGCCACCTCAGCTTAAATCTCCATAGAACCTTCTTTGAGGATTTTCACAAACACGTTACAGAAGCCAGCATCAATAATGAGTTCGACACTTTCTGAATCAAATCCTAAAGTTCCAATTGCCTTTGCAGAAGTAATATGTTCTTCTTTCGTACCTTATTTCAGCAACTTCAATAGTAGAACAACCCCTTCTTCCTCTATTATCAGCTCCTTAGTCTGATCAGAATCATGAGATAGCAAAGGACTTCATTTGTCACCTTACGCCGATCGTCTATTGAAGCATTCCATAGGGCACTAATACACTCACATGTCCAACCAAGGATTGGATATGAAGACCCTGCTGCCATATCCGTGACAGCAAGTGCTGTTTGATTAACAATCTTTTTGGTTATGTTTTTGTTGTATTTTTAATGCAGCTTTGTAATTATCACTTTTGACTTAGAATTTCTAGAAACTCAGCGCTCGTGGTGGAGCTTAAATTTAGCCTTATGTATGGAAACAAATTTCCTTTAGTTTCAAAGCCAACAGGATAATTGAAGGTAATTGGAGGGAGAGATAGATGTATATCTCTAAATTAAATTGCAATTACATTATTGATATTGCAATTGATTTGACACTACTTTGAATTCAAAAGAAGGGATGATAATCACTAGTCAGGACACGCTTCATGAAGCCAAATTTGCAATCTTTCAGCATAAGACAGGGCCTTATTGATAACTTTTTCAGTCTTGTCAATGATTAAGCGTACTGGTCGCTCTAGAATTCAGAGGATACTTGAGCCACCATTTGGTGCAGAAGTTTTGCTAGATTCCCAGTCTTGGACTTGATCTCATTGCACTATCCTCCTTGAAGGAAATTACATACTTTGCAGATTTTATCACCTCTTCTGCTAATTTTATTTTTTCAAGTATTTGCTTCGTGATGCTAGCCATGGATGGAAATTGATTTAGTGTACGAACAGATTAAACCAGGATTGATAGTCAAATTATAAAAGAGTTGGTTATAAAAGATTCTATTTGCAATATTCTTAATTAATTTTCACAAATTGAATAAGAAAAAATGAATTAGGTGGATGTGGATGGGCTAGCAGACTTGGTCTTTGGACTTGTATATGACAAGTCAATTCAGGATCTATCAAGAAATATCCAAAAATTAATAATATATAGTGCAAGTAAGACTTTCATTGCACTGAAATCAATCTTATGTTTCAATTCCTTCAAAAAGAAAAATTACAAATAATAATATTACTTGGAATGAAACTGTGCATCTTGTTTTCACTTTCATAGCTAATCAATTAGCTATTGGTATGTTTAGGCAAGGGAGTCAAGGCAAATCCCTTCCTCAGCATAACTGCACGCATGATGGAAGTTGGGAATATGAATTTGTTAGAACAGAGTCCTGATTCACCATTCACAAGTGATGTTGAAGAGAATTAAGGAAGAACATAGATCAGAAGAAGCAGAAACAACAACACAAATTGCATACACTTTGGAATGAAAAAAAAGGCTCCAAATAATTTGTTGTTTTAAGCTCAGCTCTAGCCTAAAACAGTTAATACAACTTTTTTAGAGAGTAATAGATCAACCTATACAAATTGCTTTGACTTTCCCTTTTCTAACAACGTGGGACATCACACCTTTGGCTAATACCCTCAAGCTAGCACCTGCCAAGGTGCAGCTTGTTACAATGCTATATAAACCTAATGGTTTGTTCTCCATAAACATTAAAATTACATTAGATAGTTATAAATATCTCAGGACAGCAAAATAACAAATAAGAAAAAAGGAACTTGAATTTCTAAACAAGAAGAAGCAAAAAGATACATGGAATGATGGATTCATCAGTGAGATCCCCTATAACCTTTGGACTTATAATAAAGCTCCAGTCTGGTTTTGGCTTTTGCCAATAATGAGTTCAATGTTTCATCTTCCTTCACAAAAGCTTTCTTGGATGCCAATTCTAGAGCTGCGAGCACCTTAGCTTCTGCAATTGTATCATCATCTGATACATGCAGTGAAATATAGCATAAAAAAAAAACAATGCTTCTGAGATTTACATGATTTCTTGCTAGAATACTCAAGCAGGACTAAATGCTCTGCCCTACAGGAGCTTTTAATTGCCTTGGAATTGTTAAGGTGAAGATGGTTATCTGTGCAGGCAACCTTTGTGAGAGCATTTAAAGCCTGTTGAGAAATCTCAAGTTTTGTACTTTTATTAAGAAGATGGACCAATGAGCCAACAATCCTTGTGTCTATCATTCGAAATGTACCTGCCAAATTCCAATAGCTTTGATGCAGGGGATGATAGCGATGGAATTTTCTATGTCAATTATTTCCATTAATCGATTAACGATGGCCTTGCAAACAGATGAATGCTTGAATGCATATCATCTCAAGTCAATAACTTACTCTGCTACTGCTGTGATCTCCATCAATACCATGGCTGAACAGTATCGAGCCTCTTCAGTTCATTTTTCCAAGAGAACTACAAAGCACATCAAAACTCTTAGGTTGGTGATGCTACAACATATGGCGGCATTTCCTTTGGCTAAGTGCCATTGTGCTTTGGCTGCTTTAGCTTTCATTTTGTCTTTGGTTTCAGGATCTTCAAATTTCTTGCTCTTGAAAACAGGGCGGAACTATACTTCAATGGTTGGAGAGCTAAAAATAATCGTGGAAATTTTTTTTTGAAGTTTTTAAGATAAATATAAAAAATTTTAAAATTCTTGTATTATTATTATTATTATAAAATATTTATTTATATATAAATAAACAATACAATCATACAAATAAAACTTTAAAATTTAGGACAATTTATATATATTTTAAGAAAAAATTATAAAATATACTAAATAGATAAAATTTTAAAAATTTGAAAAGGTTAAATAAATATATTTTAAAAATATATAATTTAAAATAAAAATTTTAAAAATTTAAGGGGTCAATATAATATATTTTTAAAAATTTATTAAAAACATATAGGTATAAAAATTAATTATGAAAATTTGAGGGGCAAATATGATATATTTTAAAAATATATTAAAAATTATATATATATAGCCATGCACCCCCAAGCTTTCAAATGGTTCCACTCCTGCTTGGAAATTGAAAAGTCATCATACTTATCATTAGCCTTGCTAGTTTTTTCCAAGTGATTTTTTGCCATTAAAATTACAAGAACAGATGTTGCCTTGTAGATAACAAACTCTTTTTCAACATTTTGAACCATCTCAAATGCTCTATGATTAAGGAGCATTTGAATTATGATGTGCTTCGCAAACATATCTTGGCAATCAAGATAATTTGTGGCAAGTTCTAAGTTCTAACAAAACCCAGACCACATCAGCCTGATCCTCCATAGAACCTTGTTTCAAGGCATTTGCGAATAGCAAGTGACACCCTGCTTCAATCATTTGCTTATGGCTTTCCTTGTCATACCCAAAAATCCTAACGGCTTTTGCAGCAAGTTCTTGGTCTTGAATTCGACCTTCTTGCAATGATTTCATGTTGGATTTTGGGAAGGAAAAAGAAGAACGTCAAGCATAAAACATTTCAGCAAAAAAGTAAAAAACATATGCAGAAAACATAAAATAGAAATGTGAAATTTAAGAACTCACATAAAATAGAAATGTGAAATTTAAGAACTCATTTTCTTCATTTTATTCCTTCCTTTTCGTACATGTATCATTTCCTTCATTACATATCTTGTTCCATTAGTCTCCTTTTACAGAAAAGGTTAACATTCTTTCGCCAAAAGTTATGTTACAAATATTAAAAGCTTATATAGTTGTAAAAGTGTCAATCTCAAAAACTAACTTGTTAAAGTTAGAGTGTCCAATTATATATATATCCATTTAATATTTTGTATTTAATTCATATGAGATTTTATATCTTAACATTCCACTTAAGTGACAAATAAGTCAAAATAATTTTTTTATTAAACCCTGCTGACACTTGCAAATTTATGATGAGTACTTGATTGATAGAACTAAAAGTTCAACACGGATGAAGAGAAACTGAAAGAAACCCACCACGAGGCGAAATCAACCTAGCATGGGTGAAGAAACAAATTTGAAAACCCATCATCGGATGAAAAACAACTGAAATCAAACTAAACCTAGAATATACCGAATATTGAAAGAGAAATTGAAATTCCAGTTCAAATTATGATAGAACAGGGGTGTGAATCATTTTTCATGCTCTGATACCATCTTATAAATATTGGGAGCTTATATAATCTTAGGAGTACTAATCTCAAAAGCTTACTTGTTGAGGTTGGAGTGTCTGATTATATATAGATATATTCATTCAACATCTTGTATATTTATGTGAAATTTTGTATCTTAACAATTTAATTCAGCTAATGCTAGACAAGATCTTTTTCTACCTAAAATAAGGAAAACCATTCTTTTTCACCTAAACCTATGTTGTTGAAATAAATTAAAATAACAAAATTAACATAAGATTAACTAATCTAACTTTATAAAAATCTCAGCAATTCCAACACTCCTCCTTACTGACCTTTTTGTTAGAGACTTAAACTTGCGCTTGTACGGACTTAAGTTTGACTTCTTTTGATTTCTTATTGGGATCATAGAGTCCATTTAATTGGAAGATCTCCATAATGGATCTTGGTGAGAGACACACTCATAGACTTGACACCACACTCCGACCCAAAATCTTAAAGCATTGGGTTTATGGGTCTTTCCCGTATATATGTTCCTCTTTAATCCCATATATTTCCAATATGAAATTCCATATACTTGAAATCCTAATAATCTTTCCCTCAAGTGTGAATTTTCACATTGGGTTTGAGCTCCCCTTGAGTAAAAGTCTCAAGTATTTACGGCAAAGAGCCTTAATACTCCACCAGTTGAGGCTGCACTGGGAGTCAACAACTTACTCCTTCAAGTGGAGGGTGCAATCCATGAAATTTGAACACCGTATAATACTCATCCCTAATGAGCCAATGACTCTTATACCACTTGTCGGTAAGGATGGCAATTTGACCCGATCCAGTGGGTACCCAGTTTGCCCTGACCTGAATTGGTCAGTTTTACCCGCCTCTATTTAAGGAGGGTACGGGTATAAAAATTAATACCCATCATTGGTTCGGGTTCAAGTCGGGTATGGGTTTAGGGTATATCCGACCCGTACCCGACTCAATTATTATTGTTATTCTTATTACTACTACTATCATTATCATCATCATCTAAGAAACCTTAGTACCCTCCCTTTGATTTTTTTTGCTGCTCTCATCTTCCCTTTTCTTTTATTTCGTTTGTCTCTTTCATCTTCATCTCATCCTCAGAGTCGTTCTATCCTCATCTTACCATCTCATATCATCCTCTCATCTCTCTCTCTCTCATAGGCAACCTCATCTCACCTCTCATCAGTTGGTCAAGTGCGAACACGTGATTTTGTACCTCCATGGCTCAAACAGAATCGTATCGAACCTGACAAAAAATTCTCCCTGAAATTGGAAGACAACAAGAACGGCAGAAAATGGAAGTGCAAAATGGTGCCACCAAGTATGCTTGGTGGATCTAATAAGCTGTCTGGCGGATCTTCCAAGCTTAGGCAGTGGCAACCACCAAACATGCCACCATTTAGGCTTCTTCGTACCACCAACAGTGTTTGGTGAATCCACCAGTCCTCTTGGTGGCACTGCCAATGCTGTCTGGTTGCACTTGCACTATTCATATGAATTTTTACCATTTTGCCTTTGGATTGTCTATAAATACCCTCTCCCCTTCATTTGCACACACCCCTTGCTTTGTTAAGCAAACTTGTTCTTAGCAAACATTTCTTCTCTCTCTCCAAGTAAAATTTTCTCACACGAGTGGTTTAACTCTCTTTCAGTATAAATTAATTTCTTTAATCTCTTTAAATTAAATAAATCAAAGACTGATATTAGCTAATAGAGCCCTAAATTAATTCTCTTTGCTTTAATTTAGCAAGTCGAGCACCCGTACCTAACTCAACTTTCACGAACCGAAAAGTGAAACTCCGGTCCGGAAAATCTCTCAGACTACTGCCTATTCATGAATCGCAAAGAAAGATATAATTAGACTTTTTATCATGAATCAGACCCTCAATCAAACCAAAATCGACTTGTGAACCGAAATCAAATCAAAATTGACTTGTGAACCAAAATTAGATCAAACCAACTTGTAAACCAAAATCAGGCCCAAACCTTTTGAAAGAAGGGTAAATTATACGGATTTTGATTCCCATTTAAAGAGACATATATGCATGCTCTTAATCTAGCATCAAATTCAAAATAAATCCTAAAATTATTTTTTCCTCTTTAATTGTTTAATTCATTTATTTCAAAAAATTTATGATTAACCTATAACCCATAAGGGTTAGAGTCATTATCTCCTATTTGAATTGGGGAATTGTGATTAACTTATAACCTATAAAGGTTAGAGTTAATATTCTCAATTATTAATATAATAATTTAAATTTTTTACCGCTTTCTGATTTATTTACTGTTTTATCATCCATATAAATGTCATGCTATTAAATTGCTCATAAAAAACACATTTTTAAGTCAACATTAATAAAAAAGCTAAGTTCAAGTTTTTTAAACTGAAAATCTAGTCCCCGAATCCAACTCCATTCAATGGTTCAGTGCATTTTATCCTTGTACTATTAATTAGAGTCAATTTTTAGATTTTTACTTTATATTTTTCTATAAAAAATAAATTAAGATAACAACTTTCCGAAACAGATTTTAAAATCGAAATGATTTAAAAAGAAAATTAATCAACCACATTTTTCAAAACAAAAAAGTGACAACAGCTCGTAATGTGGGACCGAGCCCCCAAATCAGCGTTCTAATTTGTTAAACGGACCGGACGTATCATTCAAGTGAGGCCTCACATCAGGTATCTTTTAATTCCTTTTGGTTTTATTCAACTTTGTAACTTTCTAGGGTTGGGATTTTACTGTGGCAAATTAGCTCTATTTATTGAAACTTGAGATAATTAGGTTAATATTTCTTTACTGCCACTGTTTTATTAATGGAATTGGTGGTCGGGTGCCACTTTAATTAATGGAGATATCTGTATACAATTGGTTATTTTGAATGTTATAAATAGTAATTGATCCCAAACATATTAATTAGTTTGCTAACAGTGGTGTATAGTCACTGTCGATTGAGTAATGGGGGGCATCGTTTGCTTTTATAGGAAAAACCCACTTGTCCATTATTATCTTGTATTAGAAAGCAGGTGGCATATATGTGAAGTTACCTTCAATTTTAACTTCAAGATGTTACATATCAATTTTCATTTGGATTCTGGAAGGTACTAGTTAGATATAAATGATGAACCATATTATAAATGAGAAACTAAATACTCAAAGCCATGATCCCTCATTTATAAATTTCTTTTAGTGTATAAAACTGATAAAAAAAGTTAGGAATTTAAATTCTGATATTAATAGCGGTAGACTTTTATTAAAAAAAATTTAATTGCATATCATGCAGTTAGAATTATGCATTTTGATTAAATTCATAAAATAGAAAAATTATGAGAAATTAGTATATGCAATTTTAAATTGAAATGAAGTGAAAAGAAAGATATCCATAGCTCTCACGAGTGGAGCCACGTTGCCTACATGATAGTTATTTGATAATTAAAGGATCAATTTTTCAAATAAAGTGTCTTGTGCCGTGCAAGCAGCCCATAACAGAATAAAGATTCAAAATTGAATTGACTCTTTTATATTTTATATTTCTTTAATTAATCTAATATTAATTTTGTATGCTTTGGTTATTATAATGATCTTCATTATAAATGATTTTGGTTTCAAAATGTCATCCTCAAGAGATAATAGCTCTCCATATGAAGTTCGAAGTAATCAATCTCCACTTTCAGATGATGCTTCTCCAATAACATTAAAATTAGAAAATAATAGTTCTACTCCAACTAGCACACCTACTAGTTCTGAATTTGAAATTGATGGAAAAAGTAGAAAAAGAATATTAATATTAGGTGTCTGTAATCATTTAAAAAAAAAAAAGTTGATGGAAAAGATAAAGTTCAATGTAACTATTGTGAAATATTTTTTTTAGGAGATAGTAAATAAGGAATTCCATATTTACATGAACATTTGAAAAGATATCCTAGGAAAAAAATATGAAATTAAGAATATGAGACAAAAAGTTTTGATTAGTTAATAAAAAAGGCTAATGGGTTGTCTAAGACTAATTTAGGCATTTATCATTTTGATGAAAATGTCTCAAGACAAGATGTCACGTCCCCAATTCAGGAAAATGACGGTTCTAGGATGTAAGAATAATTTACATAAGCGACACTCATAAAACACTGCTTTAGCATCATAATTAATTCATTTGTTATCATAGACACCTGATCTCATTTCATCATTTGCTATTGTTAATGTAACACATCACATTTACCACATATCTAATAGTTAAGTTATTATGCATAATCATTATATTAGTTTTACATCAAAATATACTAAATATCAGTACCATGAAGCTTTCTGCAGAACCAAAATATATGATAATATAGCAAATTTATATTAAGACACTAATTCCAAGAAGTCAAAGAAGAAAATCTTTGGAATCACTTCAATTCTACTTTGAACTTAAAAAATATTAAAGCAATAAAAAAAATGAGTAATAATAATCAGTGAGTCATAAATATGTTATTACACATATATGACTAGGTAGTAAAAGGTTAGCCCACCAAACTCTTATGGTAAAATTTAGGCACAAGATATCAAATAAAATAATCATAGAGGTTAATAAATTAGACAACATAGGTAACAAAGGGTCACATATAGAATAGCCACAAGGTAACAATAATATAATGAATTAAGTAATCATGAAGCATGACAGAAAATAGGGTCATATAACATGGTCTATAAAATCAATAGGTACATATTAGTAGCTTAAATACGGTTTATAACATAAGATTGATAAGACCTTATGGTTAGGATATTACCCCTTTCCTAGCAAGGGTCATGATTTATTCATTGTACACAATGCCAATGACATTCACTCACTACCTGCCCGATAGGTAGCTCTATCATAATATTATATATTTGGTATAATAGTGTTCAATACTCATCAAGTTATTAAGTTTGTTATTAATGTAAGAAAGATAACAAGTATCATTCAACAATCAACAATAATCATATGGTAACACATGGAATATTTAAGCAATAATGGAATAGTAACCAAGTAGCAAAAACATCAAGAAAGCA
Source organism: Aleurites moluccanus (assembly GCA_948193065.1). Lineage (NCBI taxonomy): Eukaryota > Viridiplantae > Streptophyta > Magnoliopsida > Malpighiales > Euphorbiaceae > Aleurites > Aleurites moluccanus. The sequence continues at coordinate 24,316 of CANXYC011001078.1, read as the reverse complement.
AGGCAATGATATTTGGCCAAGGTTAGGGTTGATGCCAAGTAGTGTCGTTGTGGCAAGTTCTTTTAGGCAATTTATCGAACACGTGGTGGGTATAAAGTTTGGTTCATTGGAGCATTTCATCGAATACTTGGTGTGTATGATTTAAACAACAAACAGATAGCATTCTTAGTTAAGAACAATTTAGCCAATCCAACAAACAATAAGGACACAATCCAAACAAAGCCATAGGTATGCAAATTTCAAGCAAAATTCAAGAAAATGAGCTTCATTATAGTTCAGCAAAGACAAAAAAAATAAAAAAAGGAAATGGGACATAAGCATTTGGCCAAACAAGGGGGAAAGGAAGAAAAAAATCATAATTTAAAGGATGGTAAATTTCATCTATAATAACACATTTATAACTCACATTGATCACTTATTTAGCTAAAAATGCAATTTATGCTTTAATTTTCATATCAAACACATGTGTCTTTCACCATCTCTTCCATCATCATTTTCATTTTTCTTGTGCTACATGATCAGATTCATAATTTTTAGGCTTAATTCAACATAAATAATCATGTTCCAAGCTCAAATTAAATTAAATACATCTAACCCTAAAGTTAGGGTTTGACATAACATAACCTAACCCTAGGTTTACATATATGTATATATATCAATTATGGAAAATTAGTAACAAATACCAATATTTAACTCATAAGAAGTGAAAAGAAATTAAGTTAGGCAATTTTCCTTCAGCTTTGATGTAAACCCAAACTTTTCCCTTTTGATGAACTCCAACTTTCCTTTAAGTTTCAAGGTGTTATTAGGTTAGGCAAAGGTGAAATTATATAAAGGATTTTTGGTTTAAAATTTGGGTTTCATTAGATATAAGGATTGGAAGGAAGAATGGAAGAAAATGGAGAAGGGGGAGATTTTATGGTGTTCGGCCAAGCTAGAGGAAAATGGAGAATTTTAATTCAAGTTGGCTACTAATAAAGATCTTAAAGTTTTAAAATTTGCATATTGACCCTCAAGTTTTAATTATTTATACATTGATCTCACATCTTTTATATATTTACATTTTTGCCCCACTTTAGTTTCCAACACTAATAGTTTATATATTTTTCATTATACATTTAATTAGGGTTTCAATGATGTATCCATGTAATTCTATTTTTAACAAAGTACTAATGATCCTTAGTTAAAGTTTTGATGATTTAATTACACATATACAACTTATATTTTTAAATAAAAATAATTCCCCTATTGATGCACCTATTATAGTTCTAAGTGTAGTATGAGATTTTCTAGGGTGTTACATAAGAGCTAGCTAAAATGATCATATTGCATGAGTTCCCTCTTAGTGTGGTTGAGTACTTTGGTTTCTAGGAGATTTGTGCATTCTCTTCAACCATTATTTAAAATGATTTTTAGAAACACTATAAAAAAAGATATTTTGAAAATATATAAACATGAGAAAACCAAGGTGTTCATGACATTGGAAAAGCATCAAAGTGGAATTGTTATTACAACCGACATGTGGACTTTAAGCAACAAAAAGAGAGGGTTCATGGTGGTCACGTCACACTTTATTGATGATTCTTGGACTATGCAAAATCGCATCTTAAGGTACTTTTTCAATTTCTAGTTCCAAACTTATATTCTTATTAATGGCTTTATTTCATATCAATTGGTTTTCATGATAAATTGATGTTATGCATATGTGAAAAAAATATTTAGTAATATGTTTTTATTATTGTATTATTTTAGGTTTATTTATGTTCCATCTCCTCACACAAAAGAGGTTCTTTCGTCTGCAATTGTTGATTGGTTGCTAGAATGGAATGTAGATAGAAAATTGTCTACTTTGATTGTTGATAATTGCAGTATCAATGATGCTATGATTAGAGTATTTTTAGATAAGCTTCAAAAGAGCAATCTCTTGTTGAATGGTTCACTCTTTCATATGCATTGTGCTACATATATGTCACATCACCACTTCGGAGATATGACGGTCCTAGGATATAGGAAAGTTTAAGGCAACCTAAATCCGTAGAACCCCTCTCCTTAAGTGCTTATCCAATCTCAACAGAGTTTCCTTTGAAATCTTAGGTAAAAAATCCCAACATGAAAAGTAATATTTCTCCAACCAAGATCTCAACTTGCAAATAATAATACTTCTATAATCCTCATTGTTCACCATTTTTATATTCATATCACACTACACAACTTAATCAATTCCAACAAATATTCACATTCTCTTTTATCTTTAGTAAACACTAGTCATCATTTGGAATTTACATATATAAAACATATAAATACTTTAAGTGTGCTTAAATATTTTCATTAATCACTAACTAACCATATCTATACCTCAATATCCATGGAGCAACTAGACTAGACATTACATTACAAAACAATTGAAATATTACATAGATATTGTAGGTTCCAGAACTTGAAGGAGAAATTGTTGTGGAATCTCCACTATCTACCTCGGTCCTAAAAATGGTAAACCACAACTATCGTGAGTAAAACTTAGTGAGCAATGAATATACCACCACACTTGTGAGGCTAGGTATATGTAAGCTAGCTCACAAGAATGGTTTACATTTAGGTAAACAATGTATATGGTAGCAACGAAGTAAGGAAAACAATCAATAAATAGGTTATCATTACAGTCACGATGGATACTTTGCACTGAAATACTTGATAAAAATAATGGGCCACTAGTTAATATAAAGCAGAGGCTACATATCACGGTAGCATGCTTTCTCACTCATTGTGCACAATGCAGATGATTTTTCCTTACCTCATTGAACAAGGTAGTTCTATCAAATAAATCACTTATGGTCACTTATACAATAATCAAATCAGTTGAACAATAAACAATTTCTCTCATAGGTTCGATTGATATAGAATAGTTCAAGGTTCAATTCAATAGTTCAGCTTATCAATGAACTTTAGGTTAACAAAGATAACAATGGAAAATTCAAAGTTCATAAATCACTATTCAAACAATTCTTATCAATATGAAAGCATAAGAAATTCGGCCAAAGCGGTATTCATGGTATGGAAATTTCAAATCACTAGTTTTAGTTTAACATAAGCATAATGATATATTTGTCGTTCACCTTGGTAACTAAAATCAAAATATAAACTTGTCCATTTCACTCAAGATCCTTATCTATACCAAACTTTCTTGAAGCTACACATCAAATAAGCACAATTTAGAATTTATTTAACATGGAATTATACAACTTTTAACCTTAATCAGTTTAACCCTACTAAACCCCAAACCTAGGGTTCATTTTACAAACTACTAATTATTTCCTTTGGCAGCCTTGACGAAATCACATATATTTCAAGATACAAATGTCTAATCACCTTGACTCTTTTTCCCACGTAACCTAGATATATCAAACTCTAACATATTCAAAATTTAGGTCAAACCGAGACTACACACTTATTGGTAAATTTTCAAATTCAAGACTACTGCCTTGAAATTTACATCCGGGCAAACTTCACTTCTATGGCTATAAATAAATCTATGTACATCCAATTACAAAACTGTTTTATAGGCATTTTGATCACATATAAATGAACATTTTTTTTTTGTTTTTCACTTTTCTCAATTCAGAATCTAGAATCCCCAAATCACTAGAACACAATAGCATTCCTGCAGGACTATTCATCCGAACTAGTTTCACTTAGAGACCAATATCTCTTTATACACTTCAAATTTTACAAAACCCTCTTGCAGACATATAAATAAGATATATATCTACAACTTTTATGCTTTATACTTTTTCAAAAACTTTTATTAAAGCTATGGAATTATAGGTGCAAGTTTTTGCCTATTCACAACTCTCAAACCCTAATCTAACTTCTACATATCCTCATTTATATAACTCAAAACATCAACTATTTTAACTATATCATTCACTAAATGGAATTAAAGATTAGATTTGAATATTTACCTTAACTTGAACACTTGAGTTCTTCCTTCACTTTTTCCCTAAATTGCTTGATTATCAACTAGATCACCTTTCCAATATCCACCTCTTACTAATCATCTAACTATATCTAACTTGGAAGATTGGCTTCTATGAAGTAAGTGGAAGAAATTTTCAAGGAAATGAGAGATAGAATTTCGGCCAAACATAGAAAATTTCCATAGTTTTATTTATTTATACACACACACACACACACACACATTTAAGCACATGGTCAATAGAAAAGTCTAGAAATGGGAAATGTGTAAAAGTATGGAACGAAAATTATGATAAGAAAAAAAATCACAAAATGAAGGAGAGATTTTAAAGCCAAGTGGACGACCAACATGTTAAAAAAAAAAACAAATGCTTTCATTTCTTTGTTTGGCCAAGTCTATCCTATTTGACACTTGTCAATTTAGCAAAGGAAGAAAGAAATTCCAAGAAAGAAAATGGGATTAAGCTTCGTCAAAGTAAAACAAATAATCTGAACTTTCTTTTATTTATTCATATTATATAAGACACTTATCATATGAAGAAAAGAAGAAATAAAAATGAAAAGAGTAAAAGGAAGTGAGTCACACGGCCATATATGATGAAAGATGAGGAAAACTTATCACTTGGTTTTTATAATGTAACTAAGTGACCAAAGAGTTGTCTCTTGATTGTAAAACTAGCTGGAATTCCACTTATTTGATGTTTTCTACTGCTTTGCTTTTATAATGATGTGTTTTTGTTCGAAACAATGCGACTCCTCTTATACTTGTATACCTAGTGAGAAAGAATGGGAATTAGCTAAAGAAATTTATGGAAAATTAGAGTTGTTTTATAATGTAACTGAAGTGTTTTCTGGGAAAAATTACTCCATAACTAATTCCTATTTTATAAAGGTTTGTTAGCATTGAGTAGATGCTTATGTCTCCTAATGATATAATTAGCAAAATGACATTGGATATGATTGAAAAATTTATTCAATATTGGGATGTGATTCATGGCATTATAGGAATAGCTACTATTTTGGACTCAAGATTTAAGATGAAATTATTGGTTTGACTGTTTGGTCAAAGTTATGGGGATAGAGTTGCAAATAAGATCCTTAGGATTAAAAATATACTCTATGACTTGCTTAACTAATATAATAAAAAGGTATGCAATGTAGGTTCATCTTCTCTCACATATTCCACTCTTTTTATGGGAAATTATTTTCTTTTTGGATTGGATTTATTTGTGAGTAGTGACAAGAAAGTTGAGAATGTCAAACTGGAATTAGATTATTACCTTGAGGATTGTGTTTTACCTAGGATTGAGGATTTTAATATTTTATCTCGATAGAAAAATCATGAAATTAAATATTCTACTTTGAGGTTGATTGCAAGAGATATTTTAGTTATTTTTGTAACAACAATTACTTCAGAATATGTATTTAGTACAAGTGATAGATTATTGAGTCCATATCGTAACAGGCTTACTCCTACAACACTGAAAAAACTCATGTGTGCTCAAAACTGATTGTGGACAGAGATCAGATGCAAGTAATTTGTTATATTACTTTTTTTGTTTATTCAATTTATTATTACTTAATTAATGTTATATTATTAACATGTTGTTTTATTTTTTTGTAGTTTATCTAGTGACCTTCAACCAGAGGGTAGTACCATTCAAACTATTGTTAATGATATTGATGAAGGAGGAGAAATTACTGAATATGTTGATGAGTATTGAGTGGTATTTTTAATCCAATAAAATGTTTTAAGAAACATAGAACTTTTCAACTTTAAGACTTTTTTTTATGTCTTTGTAAATATTGTGTTTGTATTATAATTGATAAATTTATCTTTATATGTCTTTATAAATTTTTTGTGGATAAATATATTATGTTATTTAATTTTTAAAGTTTAGTCATAGTAAATTAATATGAAAAATTAAGAGAAAATTAAGATTTATACATGTTTATCCGCCCCGCTCTGCCCTGTACCCAAAGCGGGGCGGGTAAAAAATTCTATATACCTACCCTACTGCCATCCCTACTTGTTGGGATCGGAGAACCTACTTAATTGAAAGATCTTCATAATAGGCCTTGGAGAGGGACACACTAATAAACTTTATACTGCACTCTAACCCAAAATATTAAGATATTGGGTTTATAGATCCTTCCTATATATGCGTCCCTTCTTAATCCCATATATTTCTAATATGGAATTCTACATACTTGAAATTCTAACATTTCTGCTTGCCTTTTCTTGAATATCATCTCCACAACTCTTGTTGCAAACATCTTGGAGCAACTTTTCTTCAGTTTCTTTCTTTTTCTTTTTCGTTTCTTTGTTGATGGCCTCTTCACCAATAAGAAAACTCCTTCATGATTTTGACTTCTCCTTGAAAGAATCTATGATTCTTCAAGTTCTTCAAGCTCTTTAAAAATGGCTTATGGCTTTTCAACAAACATAACAAATCATGAGCAGTTATTGGACATGCAAGTTCTCTTTAATCTTTATCAAATTTTTAGTTTAAAGGTTTTCATCAATTTTTCAATTTAAAAACTTGAAGGTCTTAATAAAATTTTCAGTTTTAAAACATGAAAGTCTCCATCCAATTTTCAGTTTAAAAACTTAAAGATTTTCATGAAATTTTTGATTTATAAATATTTTCAGTTTGAGGACATGAAAGTCCCTTAAAACATGAAAGACATGACAACTGAAAACTCCATAACTGACATTTTTTTTAGCATAATAAAAATACAAAAATCTGAAATAAACTTTAAAATATATTCTTGAGGCAATTTTCAGTTTTTGGACCTGTTCATCCCTTCGAAACACTTCTTTGTCTTCAAAATATGAACATATGATACATAGATATTAAAGCATAAAATACATACTTGCTTCCTCTAACCAAACACTTCAATTTATTTTTTTATTTAATATAAACAGGCCCCTCGGAGATCATTGGAGCTCCAATACTATGTTGGATCTTGAGAAGACCAAGCATAATACATCATGTATACCCAAAATAGCATATCGTCCATTTTCTTTTTTGAAGGTATAAAAATGACCTTGATGTTAAAAACTGGCTCATCTTGCCCTCCCGTTGTTCTCTCTCTCTCTCTTTATATATATATATATATATATATATATATATATATAACTCATAGTTCGTATTAATTATTAACTTATTTAATTATATTTTCTTACTCATTTATTTGTATTTTAATTATTATTAAATTAGTTATAATATATTTTCCTTCAAAAAAATTTTATTAAATAAAATTTTAATTTGAAATAATTAGATTTAAAATTTTTTTACTTTTCATATAATTAAGAGAATAAAAAATCAGACATAGTTTATATCAAGATAAACTACATAATCCATAAAATACATGCTTGCTTCATCTCAAACCAAAGACTTCAAAATTATTATTTTTTTTATTTAATATAAATAGGTGCCTCAAAGATCATTGGAACCCTAAACTTGTTGGATTATTTGTTGGCTGAACCTTACCTCCATTGAATAGCAATATGTGTTTGTTACATTAACACCTACCAAGTGTTTGATTAAATGCTTAAATGAACTAATCCTAGTGCCATAAAATATCTAAGTGAATAAAATCCAGTGCACAATAAGTGTTTAATAAATTGCCTAAATGACCAAGCACCCTAATGAATCCTTATATATTTACATTTCCTTGTATATATTATTCTTGTAAATTTTTCCATATGGCCAAATCCTTCCTCTAATGTCATGTTATACAATTGTTAACAAATCCATTGCATTTGACTCGATATTGAACAAATGTTTCATTGTTCTTTAAATGACCAAATGACTTGCATGGAAATGTTATCTAATTGATTCTTTGCTTTATTATGTTCAATAAGAATTGAACCCTTATATAAGATGTATGAGATGAGATGACATAACTACCCAACTGATTGGGTAGAGTTAAATATATCAACATTATGCATAATGAATTATATGAACCCTAGCTAGGAAAGGATAAATATAATCTTAGCCACAAGGTCTAATCAACCTTATGTTTTATGTGAAAGAAATATGCTACAAAGATAAGTAGCTTTTACTTCTTCATAAATTAAAAGATGTGGCCTATATTTTTCTGTCTTGAATCTCTAATTTGTTGAATTCACCTTTTATTTCACATGATTTTTGAATGCCTTGATGCTTATGCTATTCACCCCTATATAATCCATTGATCCCTTTAGTGAAATTGTTCATCTGTTACCTGATTTTTTATTTCGTTGCCATTGAAATATAAATGAAAAATTATTCTTGTGAGCTAGCCTTGAATTATCTCGCCTTACAAGTATGGTGACATATTTATTGTTTGTTGAGTTATATACTCACCCTTTAGTATCTAATTTTTTTTTTTTAGGTTCAAAGTCGATATAAGTGGTTTCAAAAGCTTCATTCTTCAACAAAGTGGAACCTTGCTGTTAATATAAAAAATCTCATATTGTAAAATCATTTTGCTAATCTAGTTTCTCCATGGGTTATGGGGTTTAGTGTAGTATGTTATGAGATACTAATATGTAATGAATATGAATCTTTATGAGTTAAGTACTTTTATGTTTGTCATGTAAATATTGACTATATTAGCAATGGAAGTATTGTTAATATTGAACTTTAATTAAACGATGAGAACATGTGAATCGTTAATGAACTAGAGATTATTGTGAATTGATATTGGAGTGAGGTAAAGATTGGAATAAAAGTGTATTTTTTTTATTGTAGGTTAATTTGGGGTATAATAGATTTATAGCATAACTCTGTCAAAATTTAATAAGGAATATTATATTTATGGGTTTATATGGATATCGGTCATCATAGACTTTTTCTGTATCTTAAAATCATTATATCTTTAAAGTGGAGACATGACACTTTTTCATTATTCAAAAATTTCTTCATTATTTTTTGCACGATTTAGATTTAATATATATCCTATTTATCTAATTCATTGGAATGATACTTCTCCAAATATTGGCGAGAAGTACAAAAAAAAAATTATATTAAAACTGTTATTATATCCACTTCTATTTACAAAACTATAATTACGTGGCATCATTCTATATTTGTAATATCTATTATCTACATAATTACTATATATATTTGACGAATCACTAAAATGTTCCTGCTAAGGAATAAGGACAAGAGTTGTACTACTTCTAGAAGCACTATTCATAAAATTACTTCCAAATTTTTTCAAATTTAATTATATTCTTCTTCTTCTTTTTAGAATAATTTTCACTTTGTGAACTACTTTTTTTTTTCTAATTTATTATTTTGATTTAATTTCTCAATTACTTCTAGAGATGTGGTTTCAATTTCCTCTAGTTTTAATAATCACATATGTTAATAAATTTCTTCTTCAATTTGTTCAATATTTTCATCTAAAACTTATACTTCCTCCATATTTTACTTATCTACAATGGTATTCATAATTTTATTTAATTTTTTTTCTCCATCTTACTCTTTATCGAATATTTCTTGTAATTCTTCTAAATTATAATGATTTATTTCACTCATCTTTCTCAATTTTTGGAAAAGAAATATTTTCTTTTGGATTTTGAAAAGGATAGCTATACTTATAAGAATTCAGTGCATCTTGATCCCTTTATAGTCATTATCTCTTCCTTTTATCTCTTGTGAATGTCTACTTTCGTGAATTGTTTGTAATTGTCTTTTTTTTAATGAAATAACTTCCTTTATTAAGGATATTATCCTATTTTTCATATCAATTATATTTTCTAATTTTTGTAATTTCTTAAGGATAATATGTTGTAAATCAATATTATAATTTTGTTGTGCAGTTATGGTGTACTTACCATCTCCAGTTATATTGTGTGAAATATTATCACAATTATCACTTATACAATGTATTATTATTTTTTTTATTGTCACACTACATTAGCTTGAGTTTGAATTATTCTCCAGGGTTTCAATTGCCTATACTCTGATACCAGTTAAAATTACTCTTTAACCTTTTAAATTCTCCTAATTTATTCAATTAATCTAGCATTTATTTATTCTTTTTTATTAATTAAATTTTATCTTCTTTCCCAACCAGTTAAACTTTCTAAATCAAAGTCTGATGAATTTTATCTTAAATGTAAGATCCAACTTTCAACAAAAGCAAGTTTATTATTTATCCTATCAAAAGGTAAGATTCTCTATCTATTTGTGTAAATATTGCCCTAATTATTTCTTGTTCAACTCTATTTTTGAAATTCATAAATTAATATATTTCAAAATTGGTTGAGTAACAAACTCAATTCCAAAAGACTTTAAATTTTAAAGATGAAAATGTAATTAAATAGTTTATTTTTTGGAATGTAAGAAAGGGTATAACGGTAATTAAAATTTTGGGAGGAAAATCTAAATAAACATTCTAATAGAGATATTTATGATTCAAAATTAAAGTCTAGGGATATTCTTGCCACAAATTAATGTTTCGAGACAATCTTGAAATGAATGCAAAGTTTAGGACCAGAAATTTTTAATCCTAGAAAATTGCATTGACTTTCATATACAAGACAGCATAACAAGTCTGCTAGTCCATCCATCATCTATTTCTTTCTTGTTCTATTCTGAATAAAGATTAAGAATATGCTAGATAGATGTAGATCTCTTTGTATTTGACTATTAACCCAAGTTTAATCAGATGCAACATCTCATCCATGGCGGGCATTATGAAGCAAATATTGGCAAAATCAATCACATTAACAGAAGAGGTGATAAAATCTGCAAAGCGTGCAATCGCCTTCAAGAAGGAGTGCTATGATATCAAGTCCCAAACTGTAAAGCTCGCAAAGCTTCTGCGCCAAATGGTGGATCAGGCTCAAGCAGCCTCTGGATTCTATAAGCGGCCAGTAGGCCTAATAGTTAACAAGACGGAAAAAGTTCTCGAGAGGGCCCTTTCTCTTGTGCTGAAATGCTGCAACATTGGCCTCATGAAGCGTGTCCTGTTTATTATTCCTGCTAATGAATTCAAATCAGTGTCAAACCAATTGCAATCTTCTGTAGGGGATGTTTCTTGGCTCCAACGCATATTATTTGCCGGTGATGATCTTACAAGTATCCATTTCTCTCTCCCTCCTATTGCTTTCAACGATCCAATCCTTGCTTGGACATGGGAGTGTATTAGTGCGCTGTATAATGGTTCAATAGTTGAACGGTGTGAGGCGACCACCGAGCTACTTTCACTTTCTCTTGATTCTGATGAGATTAAGAAGCTGATCATAGAGGAAGGAGGGGTTGTTCCACTGTTAAAGTCGCTGAAAAAAGGTATGACAGAAGAACAGATCACTGCTGCAAAAGCAATTGGGAAACTAGGATTTGATTCAGAAAGTGTTGAACACATTATTGATGCTGGCGTCTGCTCAGTGTTTGCAAAAATCCTCAAAGAAGGATCTATAAAGGTTCAGACTGAGGTGGCCTGGGCTGTATCAAATCTTGTCTCTAATCATCCCAAATGCCAAGATATTTTTTCCCAGCATAATATAGTTCGCCTGCTTATCAACCACCTAGCATTCGAGGTGGTTCAAGAGCATTTTGAGAATGCAATTGTTATAAACAAAGCCACATCAGTCCTTACAATTGTAATGGCAAAGAATTACTTGAATACCAGAGAGGCAATTGAAGCCAACAATAATGACCAGCCAAATCACAGTTACACTACTCATGAACAAAATCTCTCACTTTCCAGTACAAGTTTCAAGGGTAGAGATAACGAAGATCCTGAAACTAAGTCCCAAATGAAGGCATTGGCAGCCAGAGCACTTATGGAGCTTGTAAAGGGCAACCCGTCCATATCCCGTAATATTGTCGAGTCAAGAGCACTAATGTGTTTCGTGGCTCTCTTAGATCATGGAAAGAAAAATGTTCGAAACAATTCAGCGATGGCATTAATGGAGATCACTGCAGTCGCAGAGCACGATACAGATTTAAGAAGATTTGCATTCAAGCATAGTTCACCTGCTTGCAAAGCTATTGTTGCTAAACTCTTGAAAATAATTGATGAAGTAGAAGATTCTAACCTTGTTATCCCATGCATCAAGTCTATTGGCAATTTGGCAAGAACATTTCGAGTGACCGAGACCAGGATAATTGCACCTTTGGTTCAACTTCTTGATGAAAAAGAAGACGAGGTTTTGAAGGAGGCACTAATTTCTCTAACAAGATTTGCTTGCACAGATAACTATCTCCACATTGATCACTGCAAGACAATTATAAGTGCTGGAGCAGCGAAGCACTTAGTCCAACTCGTATATTTTGAAGAAAAAAGGGTAAAGTTGTCGGCGTTGCTTCTCCTATGCTATATTGCACTGTATGTACCAGCTAGTGAGGAGCTTATAGAGGCTAAGGTGCTGATTGTTATGGAATGGGCATCCAATAAAGCTTATGTGTTTCAAAATGAAACATTATACTCATTGCTACAAGAGGCCAAAAGTAGATTAGAACTTTACCAGTCCACAGGTTAAGGGCAATGTTACAAATGCGCCTTCTAGTAGAATAGAATATTCATCTTCACACTGCTCTTTAGGGCAATGTTATTAATGTAGCTTCTAGTTGCATGGAACATTCTTCATACTGCTCTTGTTTTCTATTAATTTTTTCTCCCTAATAACTTCAAGTCCAAACAAATTCTCCAATAATTTAGGAGCCAGAGAGAATTTCCATGTCCATATACCTGATCTAGCGACTTTCTCTTCCTAGTTCACAATTTTTTCAGGCCACAAAAGGCTGTCCATGAGGACAAGAATTTAGGATTCAAAAAAAATGATAGGGTTAGTAATTAATGAATGAAAAAAAAGTACAAATTCAGATAAAAGTTCACGAAGTAAACAACCTTGAATCCTTATCATCATTAGAAATGTTGATGGTAAAACTAGAAAATGTCAATAAGCCATAGCATTGTGGAATCATTTGCAGGACAACATGACATAAATTTGGGTAGCATTGAAAATTGGGTAAAAATATGAAAAAATACATATAGCATGTCCAATAAACAAGATACAAATGGTATAAATTACTAACCAGATGATGCGGAGTCAATTGTCTCAAAAAATTACTTCAGTGATTGTTCATAAAATTCAATGTCATAAAAAAGTTTAGGGTCACCATCAGGACTTGCTTCCTGACCAGAGTAAAAAAATTTAACAGAAGTCTTGTTAGATTAACAGAAATCTAGCTTTAATATTATGTCTACAAGTTGTAATTATGATCAATGCTGACATAACTATTTTTTTTTTACATCTTTGCCACATCAATATTTTAATTGCCATATGTAATATACAGCACAAACACACGCACAGACATACATGCATATGAAAAAGAAAAAAGATTCCAGGAATAGCACCATATCTAAAGATATGATTCAGGTGTTGATATTTTACTACTGTCAGCACTAAACAGGCACTGCCCTCATTCCACACCTAGATTCAAGCTCATATATTGACCCCGTATATGGTAGAGATGCTTATTAACTTGTTAATGAAATAAGATAAAGATTACTTGGATGATTTAGTTCAGCTATATGCACAGGTCAAGTAGGGATACCTCTTCCTTGACATTTCCAAGCTACTCAAGAACCTGCCCTTTAGTAACACTGTTAATCAATACATTTTTTATTTCAGGGGTGGTGGGGGCGGGGAGGGCAGTGACGCAGGACGGGTTAGAGGGTTGGTTATAAAAGGATGAATTTGGACTTATATTAAGGTTAGGATAAGTAGAACAATAGAAGGGAGGCTATGGTTTGTATAAGGATGGATTTGGGAAGCGAAATTAAGCAAGAATAGAGATTTATGGGCTGTTTAGAATACCTGTGAACAGTGCCAGGTGAACAGTACCGGATGAACAGTTAGATAAAATAGTTTAAGCATCACACATAAACTTCCTTGGACATCACACCTAGGGTTGAATTGCATCACACAACTCAAAATAGCATAATTGCTGGGTTTTTATTCAATAACAAAATTCCCCTAAAAGTATTACAATGCTAGGTATATATAGATTTAAAACAACTCCTAAACTTTGAAGTAAAGGACTTCTAAATTAGCCTAGATCCCATAAGGATTTAAACTCCTAAAATAAATTAAAAGAAATAATATTATCCTAAACCCACAAAGACTCTAAAATTAGACATTAAAATAAATATAAAGACTCCTAAAGAAATAGGGGAAAGATTTTCCAGCAAATCTGAAAATTGCAAAATTGCCCCTTATTCAAAATAATAGACTAACAATTAAAATCTAAATACTCCATGATTTGTCCAATAAATCTCATATTAAATCTAGACCATAGTTCTAAGCTTAAGTCCTTGAATTTGAATTTTCGTGTCTTTCTATTCTCCGTCAGACAGTGAGAGAGAAAAACTAGCAAGTATAAAGAATTATCCAACCGACCATGCCATGAATTTTGCATATTTCTAATTCTGAAATTAAACAATAAAGAATGACAATTGACTTAACAGTTCCACACAGAGTCATTCTACTCATATCCCTCACATAAGAACTAACTTGTTCACCAATGTTATGTGATTGGAAAGGAGAATTCACCGAGTGTCATTGCATTTCCAGTGGCAAAATCATTTAAAGCCTGCAGTTAGCCTTTAGTAGCAGCAGCACCAGTGTCTTTCTCTGCCACTTATCAATTAATTTGTCTTTAAAATTAGATATTCTACAAGATACGAGTATTTAAACACCTAAATCAAATGTTCCATAACAACAAACATTGTTCATGTATCCATGTAGGCAAACAAAGCAACGTACAGCATTTCAGGATCCAATTCTAGGACACTTGACCCCTTCTTATTTCTGAGCAGAAAATGGATGAGTTACCCAGTTAAGAATTTGTTTATTAAATTCTCTATATTTCCTATCATTTCATTCAACGATCAAATGAACTGGTGCATTTCTATTTTCCCCGCCCTTCTCCAGCTTAAAATTTTAACAGGAGTCAGCACAAGTATCTATCCAATTATTAAGCATCATAAAACTTTTTCTCCACAAAGGGCTACAAACTAAAAATCATTTAAGCAAATTCTCCCATGTAAAATTTCTCATACGACATTGTTAAGGAAACAAAAATAAATAAATAAATAACATCAGAGTCTCCACTTTATATTTCATTCATACAGCATGTATTGAAAAACCACAGCAGCATCTACAAATTCTAATTTGTCATTCAATGTAGGTATTTTATGAGCATCAAAAACAAATTAGAAACAGATTAAAGAAATTTAAAATATTTCAGTTGGAAAAATATGGCAATACAAGCGTATATTCTTGATACAACCACTAGTTTTCCAACAAGACAAAATGAAAACACCAAGTACAAGAGAGAAAATAGCAAAATAATGTTCACAAGACAGCCAGCGTCCTCACAAATCAGGGTACCGGTTAGTTCAAAAACCAGCCAAGCGGGATTGGAAGAGAAATAGAAAACCTCTTACTTATCCAAATAAAAGTTAAACAAGAATGCAGCACAGATGAATGAAATACCTCCTATGCATTTGAGAATTCATGACCATTCTTCACCACTTCCCAGTTTACATATCTGAAATCTTATAATCAGTTGAGATTTTCTTTGTGGGCATTTGAGAATTATCATAAGAAGACAATAAGGACAAGAACATCACATCTCACTCCATTTCAAAAGTATGTAATATCATGTGGACAAGCATTAATGCATTTAAATGATGAATCAATTAACTAAAGAATCATAAAAAATAATGAAATTTCACCATTTTCAATACAAAAACTATCCTACTATTAAAGACAATATTTACTGGCCATAAAAGATACATCTGGAAACCTCAGAATTTCATTAAGTATAAATATCTGTCCATTATAACACATTATTATCTTCCCATGATGCAGGACACTTTTTTAGACAGATATGATGTAGGTATCTATTGCAGCAAAATCAAAAGTTTTTAGGAAATTTTAAATCATTATTATTACATAAGGCAAAATATTTATAAACAGTGAACCAGCTTTGCAACTTGACTTACAATTCCAGTTTCCAGATCACCAATAGAATAATCTACTATATTGCAAAATCACTATAGAATCAACTTAGCAAAGGACTTCTGAAGCATTTAACATATTCTACAACTAAGTAAAGATTACCATAACCACGAATGTTGACATGTGGACAATTGTTCGTGACATACTAGAGGAAGATTGAGAAATAAATGGATCCTTGATGCAAACCAATATGTGTTGATGTTTCCAAATTTGTATTTTTGTATTTTTGATTGTTTTCTTTAATTACTTTTGGTAGGAAGCTTATTTTTAGGCGACGTTTAGGGCATATGTTTTAAATTATGATTTATTTTTCTTATTTATATAAATATGGTCATTTGTTTCCTTTTGAATCAACAGACATTAGAAATTAAAATTCGTTGATGCAAAAAAATACTGAAAATTAGAATACTTTCAAAGAAAAAGGTTATTTTAATTCAATTCAAAAGTTGTCTTCAATCTTAAGGTTTACATGACTATATATAATAAATAACTTTCAGAAAACCCTAAAAATCTAATATGATAATTTATTTCAAAAATATAACAAATCACCATATTTATATAAATAAGGAAAATAAATCATAATTAAAAATATATGCCATAAATGAAGCCTAAAAATAAGCTTTTTACCAAAAATAATTAAGGAAAACAAAAATATTATAAATACAAAAATACAAATTTGGAAATATCAACACTTGTTGGTCTGCATCAATCCTCCTCAAGCAAAGAAAGTAACAAAAAAACACAAAAGCTTTATTTGGGAGTTGAAATAATAAGGGAAAGGAAAGGAAAATGAGATGGGATAAGAATTATCCCTTATTTGGGAGTTTAATGACTTAGGAAAAGAAAGGAAATCAAGGGATTAATTATCCTATCAAACCCCATTTTCTTATCCCTTCAAAATTAAAAGAATAATAGATATTCCTTCTCAATAATAATTATAATTTTTTAATTAGACAACTTTACCCTCGTAAAAATTACATTTTGATACATTCAATATCAGTCCTTAAACCAAGGAGAAGGTCTAATCCCCAAAATAATTGTTCATAGTTCTTTTCAAGACTCTTGAATATTGAACTTTCTTGTGTAGATGAGCATATGCATCTTTGTAAACGATATAACATTGTGACATAACACTAAATATTGCTGATATAATTGCAGTAATGACAGTAGCCATAGTGAATATTTAATATAATAGAGTTATATTACATAGTATGTTTTTTAATGAATTTTATTTGGATTATTTGTATAATTTGTTATTAAAATTTTAATATAATTATTTGAATTTTTAATTATTGGAATAATTATTTTGGACTAATTTAGGTTAATACAAAGATATATAAAATTATCAAATACTTGTAACTATCTTAATACATGGATATATAAAATGAAAAGGGTATAATAATAAATTATATTTTAAGTTATCATTTCTTTCATTTTCCTCTCAATCAACCAAACATGAAATATTTAAAATCCTTTCCTATCCTTTAAAAACTTCCAAACACAAAATATTATTTAACCTTTCTTATACTTTCTTTTCCTATCCTTTGAAATAAATGTTATCTTTTCATTTCCCGTCCTTTTAAACTCCCAAAGAGACCCAAAAAGAAAACAAAGAACCAACGTGACAGAGTAACCACAATTACAAGGAGGCAGAATATTTTACTCAAGTTAGCTATAATATCTCCTGTAATTCCAGTAGAGATTACAAAGTCTCCTCGGAAGAGGTAATCAGTTCACCATAAGCTTCACTAACTCCATCAGAATCACAAAACAAATACCTAATTAGTTCCTGCAGGCAATCCTTCAAAATTAAACCATGAAACTTCAAATCATTCAACAAAAGTATAAAAAATTACGAACTTCAGGCCAAAACATGCCTGTGGCAATCTATTTGAACTTGAAAATGCTTTCTGGAATAAGAATCTAAATTCAACAGTTTTGTCCCAAAGAGCCTTTAACAAAGATTAAAGAGAGGTTTATGAATGTTTGCAGCAGAAGAAAACCAATGAGATTAAAAAAGAGAAGTGAGTAATTAATTATTTATGATTGCAGTAACAACTATAATGAATCAAAGGTATATATATAGAAAATGTTGACCTTTAGGTTCTTCACTGCTTAATCTTTAAGAAGACCAATATATCTATGAATGAAGAAAAACGTTAATATAACTAAAACTATTAGTAACCATGAGGCTGTCTCCTTGTGCATGTAAAATTCGCTAAAACTAGAAAAGCAATTATATTGTTATTATCCTGGCTGGCTGACTCAGTCCACAACATTAGTCCCAACTTTTTCTAAGAATTCATATCATTCTACAGGCTTTATCTAGAAGCAGGCGATTGATATAATAACTGACAACAATAATGAAAAGAAGCAAGAAAGTTACATCCATGTGGTCTATTTTGAAGTTGAACATCATATATTGCATATTTCCAAGAAATCCACTTCATTATAAATAAATATCATATCAAGATGACAAGATCATATTTGTATTAATATATATTTCAATTAGAAAAAATGGCTATGATAAAAAGAAGTCTTACTATGGGTTATGAAGACGTTTGCACTCTTTCTCAAGGTCTTCCATTTCAGCATCTTTATGGGTATCATTCTGCATATTTCCTTCTTCCTCTTCCTCTCCGATCCCCATCCGCTTCCTCTCCCTCCTGACCCTCATCATCAACTTCATTATCATAATCATCATAATTTTCTTCGTCTTCCATCTGCATGCATAATTCACCCTAAAGTAACTAAACCATAAATCTTAATCTGAACATCATATAAAGAAAAAGCATGACTAACCATTAGCTTTCCATTTCCAGATCCTCAAAGTCTTCCAAATCTCTGTAACTGTCCCATAACCACATTTTGAACCCTAAAAATCAAATTTTAATAAGTACCCATTTCATAATTTGCTAAAAAAAAAAAAAAAAGGAATTTCATTCACAAAAATGCACTGGAACAAAACACAGAAGGCAATTATCTAAAATTTTAGGTTTCATCCCAGTTCAACTTCAATTTACGCAGCCCAATTCAAACAGAAAACAAAATAAAATTCAGGAAATTAACTATTCCTGATTCCGAAAGCAAATTTGTTACATTAATAGAATATCCAAACAAATTAAATTCACTAACTGTTTACTCAAAATTCCTATAATTGCCAAATTCATTGGATATAATGACATTAGCGAATAAATTGCAAGAGAACATAAAGCTAGGGCAAAAAATTAAAAAAAAAAAAAAAAAAAAAAAAAAAAAAAAAAAAAAAAGATTTTGGGGCACATTCAGAAGAAAAAAATTAAAAATTAAAAATTCAAATAAAAAAAAAAACGATACCCATATAAAGAGAGTAGCAGTGTAGTGTTTAACTATCGAGTCTTCAGAAACCTTCGGTGAGGGAGAATGAGGAAAAAAAGAGGCAAAGAAATCATCTAAATTAAAAAAAAAAAAAAAAAAAAAAAATATATATATATATATATATATATATTCTGCATAAATTACATTTAAGTCATTGAGGTTTCACAATAATTACAAAACAGACATCCTATTTTAATGTTGCATTTCCTATCAAAGTTTTATATAATTATCGTAATTTAGTCCAAAAATTATTAATTAATAATATATAATAATACTAAAGCAAAGAGGTAATTTTTTAGGAATATTAGAAGCTATTAATTAAATTACTATTATAATTTATAACATATTTTTAAGATAATGTTTAAGAATTGATATTTGAATGTATATAGCAAAAAAGGTGATGGAAATTTAGGCATGTAATTTATTTGAGAGTCAGTTTAGAAAGTCAGCAATTAAAGTTGAAATTGAAATTCACAATTTGAGTATTAAGCAACAATTTAGAATTAGAATTGAAATTCTACCTATAATATAGAATTATAATTGAAATTTTACCTATAATTCCATGTAATTATAATATAATTAAAAAAATAATTGTACAATTTTACTCTCAACCCATAAAAATTACAATTTCATAATCACTATTATCATTTTCTTTCTCACCGCCACCCCCAACACCACCGACACCGTCACTTACAGCATTACCACTGGTAATAGTGGTTTGCCAACTCCGGCAACAGTAGTCCGCCACCTCTTATGATGACGAGTGTTGACGAGTGTTATCGTTGATAATAATGACTCACCGAATCGTCATAATGACTTGCTAGATTGTTACTGTCAGTGACAATAGCTCATCGGACCGTCATCGCCAGCAACAATGGCTCGCCGGATCGTCGACAGTCCATTATCACTCACAACTTTACTGTCATTTTCATCGTTATTAATTTTTTATTTAATTTTAATTTTAATTCTAATTATTTGTGTGAAATAAATATTGGAATTATAATTCCAACACAATTCTAATTATAAAGAATGGAAATTAAAATTGAAATTTTCAATTTTAATTCCAATTTTAATTCCTTACCCAAACAGACCCGATATTTATTTTGAAATATAAACAATTATTATCTTTTTGTAACATATATTAACGTATTATAATATTAAAAATGTTTAAATTTTATTCAAAAAAAATGTTTAAATTTTAATGAGGATTATAAAAAAATTATAATTATAATTTTCAATGTATGAACATGTGACTAAATTAATAATAAATAAAAAAACTTGATGTCAAATGAAAATTAACTTTAATATTTGGATTAAGATTAATGTATTATTTAATCAAAATAAACTAATAAAGAAAATTTACATTTTTGGATGTATTTAAGAGCTTATTATTAATTGTTGGTTTGCCTATTTAATTTTTCAGATATTTAAGAGAGATTAATGTTAATGTTTATTTAGTGGGTTAAATATATAAATTCTTAAAAATTTTATGTAGTTTTGTTAATTTTTTTTTGGATTGACACTGGTGAAATAGGAAGAGGGGACATTTAACTAATAAGAATTGGATAAAACATTTTCTTGAATCTATTCATTTAAATAGAATATTCATATCTTATTAATGTAAGTAAATATTAAAGGTGTCCACTCCAACTAAATTTAATTATTTTATTAAATTAAGTGTGTGTGTGTGTGTGTATATATTAAAATATACAATATTAAAGGTGAAAATAGAATTCAAAACATTTTGATATTTAAAAGTTAAATTAACTACTAAATTATTTAAGAAATTTTATTAATTTTATCTTTTAAAATATATTTATATTTTAAAATATTTTTAATAAAATTTTATATTTAATTTTAAGTTAATTGAACTTCATATTTAAATTTAAATTTTTATTAAGTTTAATATTAATTACATATTAATTTTCATATATGTAATTCAAATTAGATTTTATATAAATTTAAAAAAAATTAAAAAATATTATTAATTATTTTATTAAAATTTAATTGAATCATATGATATTATTTTATGAAATGTATTAATAAATTATTTTAATTATAATAATTAGAGATTTACTTAAGTCAAAAAATAGGCTCAATAAAAATAAAATTATGATATTTTTAAGCGAGTTTAAAAATGTATTATCCATGTTTAATCTATAAATTTAAAAATTATATCACAAGCGCTAAATAATAACTAATTACAAGTTTTCATTACTAAGTAATGACTAATTAACTAGTAATAATTAATAAGTTACAATTATTAAGTATTAATATAAGTGATAAATAATAACTATTTAAATAGTAATAACTAATTACAAGTGTTGTAATAATTAATAATAAATTAGTTAGTAATAACTAATAATTAATAATTATTATTATTAAATATTAATTGTTAATTTATCAAATGATAATATTAAATTCTAAAAATAAATTTAATTATAAAAATTATTGCTAATTAAATAACTATTAATTAATTAATAGAGTTCACATATGATTATGATTTATAAATAATAATTATATAAAAATACAAAAAATCATACTTTATATATATATTAGGTTTAAAATATTTACTACGTGTAAAAATATATATATTTAAGAAAATAATCATTATATATATTCGTTTATTGATCCAACAATTATATAATAGCTTTTGTAAGTTTTTAACCGTGGTATAGTTTATTGTTATATTTGCCTAAATTATTATTATTTGTTAATATTTATAATTTTATTTAAGTTAAATTCATAAGTTAATAAATCTTAAAAAATAAATATAAAATTCTAAAATTAAATGTTGTTGGGTGCTAATCTCTTTTTTTATTATCAGTCTCTTTTTTATTTAACTATTTTTTTTTATTAAATTAGCTCGATTAAAAAAAAAATTTACAAATCTTTCAAATTACTGATTTAGATTATAAAAACTTAATTCAAATCATAAATTTCTTGTTTTTCCTCCTTTATTCAGGATTTTAGGTTAGTACAAGCATTACATTTTTTTTTCCTAAAATTGAAGTTCAATGATTTTAATCTTTTTGAAATTACATGTCATAGTTTTATATTTAAAATAATTTTTTTTAAAAAAAATTAATGACTCGATCAATCTCAATCTAAAACTTACAGATCAATTTAAATTTGATATGAAATTTTTGTTTAAGTCAATCTGTCTTATAATATGATTTACTTATAATTCAAAATAATCTGTTTATAATTTATTAAAAATAATAATACCTGATATAATTTAAATTTAAAATGATTTAACTCAAATTCAAAATTATTCAACTCAAATATGATTAATTCAATATGTTTGTCATCTTCAATAAATATTATAAACTTTCATTTTTAGTTGTGACAGCTTGTATCGCACCGCACCGCACCGCTAACTTTAAAAAAAAATAAAAATCACTGTTTGCCACTGTTTATATATATATATATTGTAATATCTGTCATTTTGTAGTATTTTTATTGATTTTGTATGTTTGGAGAACCTATTAAAATTTTTAATGAGAATGTTGAGAATTTTAGAAATTTCTGTTTTGATTGTTGTAGGATTTTGTGATGATCATTTCATATTCTTAAAGACATAATTTGGTAAAGTATAAAACATGAAAGTTGTTAATTTATGTCTTAGCTATAATTCTGTAATATGGTTTGACCAAAATTCTGTATATGTGATGAGTTATGTCTATTTGAGTAAGGCTGGTCTGGTTGAGAGTTTCTGCAGGGATGCAGTATCTGTTTGGAATTACTGGGAATGACTGAAGCAGAATTAGATGAAGTTGTGAACATGAAAAATGGTCCTTTGTATGTTGAGATGATGACTGTAAAATTTCAAAAATTTTGGATAAGTGTATCTCAGTGAAGAATGAGTTTTATCAGACCTATTCGGAGAGACTCTAAGGCAGCAAGTCTGGGTGACATTTGGAGAGTCACCATGGTTTGTGTGTTGATTGCTTTGATTTGAATTTTTAATATATTGTGATCCTACATGTTTGATTTTAAGTGATGAAAAGAATTAATAGGTTTGGATACTGTAGCTCATTTGCGAGCTGGCTAAGTGTAGGATGTTCAGGCAGGAATTGAACTTAGAGGAATTTTATTTTGGGCGAGCCAGCAAAATACGAGGAGGCATCTTGCGAATTGGCAATACGAAGTGGCATAATGGTGAAGTGGTGTAGTGAGTTTGCCGAAGTGGCAGTTGGCGAAGAGCTTTGGCGAAGAGTTTTGGCGAAGAGGAAAGGCGAAGAGCTTTGGCGAAGAGGAAAGGCGAAGAAGCGTTATGTGAAGAGAGAATATGCGAAGTGGCAGTTCGCAAAGAAGCGAAGAGGCGAAGAAGCGAAGAAGCATTGCCGAGATGGCATATGTGAGGAAGAGTTGCAAGGAGAGTCTGGCGAGGCCATATACGCGAGTTAGCATATGCGAGCTGGAATAGCGAGGAGTCAATGCCGGATCAAGTTTGGTGAGCTGGCTTAGGCGAGGGAGTTTCGGTGAGGCAGTTTGGCGAGTTGGTTGGCGTGTTTCAGGGGCAGTAGCCTATTTAACCCCAGCACCTTCAGCAGCGATTTTCATGATTTTTCCCTTCTTCCTTCTTTCGTAAATTCAATCTTTTTCTCAGATTTGTTCCATTTTATATTCTAAGGCATTAATACTCAGATTAATGCCATAGACTTCTAGATTAGTCTATATTAAGGCAGAATCATCAAATTTGAGCAGTAATTGCAGAAATCTCAGTTTGAAGGGAATAAGGTAAATTTTCTTCCTAAGTTATTTTCTTTGGATTTATTTAAGTCTGTGGGTTAGGATAATTAATTCTGGATATATAGAATTTATTTCTAGTGATCTGAAGCTATTAATGGTAATTAATGTGGGAGAAATTTGGAGGTTGAGACTGCCATGAACAGTAACTCCGAAAATTTAATGCAAATTAAATGCAGTTTTTCTTTAAGAGATAAA